>SZWC01003723.1:35043-50920 GCA_023375785.1 Penium margaritaceum | reverse complement strand
AGACCACATCAACAGTTGTGCACGATGTTTTGCTGCATCACAACATCAAACTTGCATGATGCAACACAGTTTTGAATGCACAACCCTCCCAAGTCACACCTTTGGTGACCTTGGGGTGACTTCACACAACGACTGCGGGGTGCCACGTCACAAAAGAAAACACCCCACTGCCAATGGTGGGTTCCAAACAAACGACACTTCTCCCGTTCTCCCTTTTATCCAAAGGGGTCACAATAATGACAATAATACTCACGTCACGTGCACAACAAGTCACTTTACGCCCGCACAATAATTAATCCCCTACTTTCGCCTCCACTCCCCAACCTCCTATCACCACCACATTTTTGTCAAGGAATGGAATTTGGGCCGTATATATATATATATATATATATATATATATATATATATATATATATTTCTCTCTCTTTTTTTTGTTGGTGGCCCCTTCTCCTTTTTTTTGGGGCTCTTTTTAAGGCCTCTTTCACTGTCTTCTTTTTTTTTCTCCTTTTTTTCCTTTGAATGACAGGACAAGAAAAGAAAATATATTGTCCTCTCGCACTCCTTTTTACCTGTAACACCACCCCAACACAAGAAAAGAGAAATAAAAGGTGGCCACCCTTGCACATAATAATAAATCAATGATCCATCAAATAGAGAAAAACATTAAAGCAAGTATTTCCTTAGACTATTTTTCTTTTTCTCTCGCCAATCAGTATTTCTAATGATTATGTTTTCCCCCTTCTTTTGTTTTTGCGTGTTTTTTTTTCTTTTTAAAGGCAAAAAAACGGTTTTTTTTCTCTCGCTAATCAACCTGGCTCTGATACCAAGAAAACTACCCACCAACGAAAATGACTAACCAAGAATCCAAAATAATTTTTTTCACTCTGACATGACCAAAACTCTAGGGCAACTACAAACGTCCCATCCACTAGACACCAAAAGACAGCACAAGCGCAGCGGATTGACTGTGCGTGGCCCTTGGCACCCAGTCCCACTCGACACTCCCCAGCAAAGGGCGTTAGAATGTCAACAAAATTCTGCTCTCTATCAGTCTCTTTCCACAGTGCATGAATTTCACAGAATGATTCCTTGGACTCTTCCTCCAGATATAAAGCATCCACACCCCTTAACAAGATTCCTCGATGTCCTTTTCTTTTTTTGAAATGTCCCCTTTCCTTTTTTTTTCTTTGTTTTTTTTTTTTTTAGAAATGGAAAAAATATCAAAGCTCACTCACCTCTTTGCCGGTTGATGCTGACCTCGTAAGTTGCGTTGAGTCCCTTGCTCCTCTTCCTCTCCACGCGCAGTCTTCTTTTTTCTTGTTCCTGTCCCAACCGACCCTGCACCCACCCCTTCAAACCCCACTCCAGTCACCACGCTCACCTTGCAGAGTCGCGTAGCCTCACGTGACATCTCGGCACTCTCTCGCCGCCCCACGCTTGCCCGCGCTTGCCTCGGCCTATTGCGCATACTGTAGTCTGGGCCTTCGGTCTTGTGCAGAAATCGGTTGCATAAATCCCCCCTCTCACTTTCTAACCTTCTAGAAAATTCGCCAGAATCCTGGCTTGGAAACTGACTTCCTCCTCCTCTTAGCAGTGACGAAGTGATGTCTCTCACACTTAGACGAGATGAGAATGTCTGGGCACAAGTGTTGGAAGAGTAGAGTTGAATAATTCTTGGATATATCAATGGTACATGAAAGTTACTACTTATATAGGTCTAGTAACAAAGGAGTCTCAACCTAGCCTAGTCTTGTCCCAAAACGCGATTTGGGCGCGCAAGTCACCTTTCCAGCGGGTTCTAGCCACTTTCCGGACCTTCTTTTCTTGCCTTCCACGCTTCCTCGGGGCGCATTTTGGTGGCGTGTGTGGTGCCAAAAATGAAGCATCCTCCTACTTGCGCATTTTTGCCTCGCTCGAGAGAAAATGGAAAAAACACCTTTTTCTTCTTGTCCACCGACGAGTTGGAGAAGGTTCTACTGACTTCAACGGCGCCATTTCCTTGTTACTTCTCTTGTTATTGCGCACACGGTACCCCCTCCTCTCTTTCCCCTCACTTTCCCTTTCTTCTTTCCGTCGTCCATCCCTCCTTTCCTTGCACGCCTCATCCTCTCTGTTTCATTTTTCTCTCTCGTCGAATCTTCTCAATCCCCCCCCCTCTCCTCCTTGTTCTTGCGCGACACCTCCCGTCGTGCCGTGTACGAAACGCTACCTCCCCGTCAGTCGTGCCGTACGTGTCACCCTCTCTCTCTCTCTCTTTTTTTTTGTATTTTCCGGTTACAACCTGCCATCGCGGCAGGCCTACCGCTTGCTGCCGCCCCTGCCCCTCTCATAGCCTGCTCTCCCCCTTCGCTTTCACCGCATCTGCTCTGCCGTGAAGCCTTGCTTCACTCGCCTATTGCGATCGCTACCCCACTTGCTCCCTCTTCTCGCAAAAAATCTGCTCATGACCCCTTTTCCCCTCCATTTTCCCGATCCACGCTGTCGACGTATCATTATTCTTTGAGCACTGAACTGGGTCATCGGAATAATAATCTTTCAAAAACATTAGGGACTGAAGTAGGTCTCCTACCAAATTAGGGGACTGACGTGGATTGTAGAAGCTGCTGATTGTTGGGGAGCGAAAATATTCCTTTACATTATGATGGTGGTGACGTGTGTGAGCAAGTTGATGATAGGCATGAGTTCTTCGGATGTCACTCCAACACTGAGCGTGACTGAGTCTGTTGGCATTGAAAGAACTCAAACTGCTGCTTGGGAATTTTCTTGACGGCTTTGGGTCTCTGTTGCATGCTCCCAAAAAACTATGCCGTGCACCATGAAGCAGGATCCTCCATTTTTGGGTGTGCATAGATTGTCGATGGCATTGGCGCGCGTGTTTGACTATTGCGTATCTCACATGTTGCCCTTCTTTAGGGGATATTGCAAGTGGGCACTAAGCGTAAGTCTACATTGCTCCATGCACCTAAGAAAAATGTCTTTTGGGACATTTTTGGTCAAGAAATATCATGCGTGCGCTGTTCCTGGAATGTGCTTAAGGATGATCGTGTGGTCAATCACCTTCGAGCAAATCCAATGGCCACGGATTTCAACGTGCTTTGTCCACCCCTAGAACTTTGTGGAGTTTGTGAGGTCGATGGCTTATTTGTTGTCGACGTAAACTATGATTGGAACATACTGTAAAAAACCAATGTCTTCAAGGAGGTTCCTCAGGTAGGTGACAACCTGAGCTGCTCCTGTCACCGCGACATACTCACCTTCAGCTGAAATGAGTGTGATAATGATATGTCTCTTGCTTAACCACGAAACAGCCATTCCGGCAAGGAGACACACAAATCATGTGGTGCTACAGCGGTCCTCCTTTGTAGCGCCAAATTTTGCATCCACATTGTAGCTTTTCTCGAATTCGCTTCACAAGCCGAAGACCAACCTTGTGTCAGCCATAGAACGGAAGTTTCCGGGTGCACGGTCCAGCTCCTTGCAAGGCCTTTCACTGCACGTCTCACTCCCACGTGCCAAGTTTCTCACTGCAAAATACAAGGCTGGTCAAGTGTAGCTTGCAGTATGCATGAGAGAACCGAATCTGCAGTGATATTCAGTCTCAATTCTCCCCCTTGGTCCTCGATGGATGAATTGATGTTGCGTTGATGGAGTCAGAACGCGACGATCAGAGAATTCAAATCGTTTTAAGACTTTGGTTGTGTAAGACTATTGAGACGGCTTGAGCGTGCGTTCGGAGCCGTTGAAATTGATGTTCATACCGAGGTAGCATTCAAAGCTGGGCATCAAGGTCACATTGACCTCTTGTGCCATCGCACAAGCAATTGCGTGGATGAAGTCTGGCGATGGAACGATGATGAGGATATCATTGACGTAGACAAGGAAGTAACAGCAAGGACGCTTGTTCTCAGCTTGACGATGTAGGAACAAGCATTTGTCATGGGCTGATGGATGAAATTTAAATTACTGAAGGAGACTTTGCACTTCACGGTACCAGAGAAGAGGAATTCGCTTCAATTTATACAAACTCTTGATGAGCTTGCACACTCTTCCGCTGCTGTCATCATACCCTCCCGCCTGCTTTATGTAGACGGTGTTTTCCATGTCTCCGTGCTGAAAGGCGTTCTTGACGTCAAGCTGCTGCACCTCATAGTCTATGACTGCTGTAATGGCAAGCATGATATGCGATGTGGTAAAATGGCTGACAGGTGAGGTTTTGAAGAAATCCTTAACTTCCACTCATGAGAAACCCTTTGCAGGCATACCTTGAATTTGTTGATGCTGCCATCTGCCTTTGTCTTCACCCTGAACACTCACCAAAAGGCCTTGAGCCGGATGGTAGTTGTATTAGCTCCCATGTTCCCTGCTCCATGAGGCTGTTGTAGTTTGCATCTAATAGTGCTTTCCATTTTGCTACGAACCTGCCTGCAACTGCTTCCTTGGGTGACTTTGGCTCAGGTAGTAGTGCAGATGAGGTCTTGGAAAGGAGAGCTGTAAGATGCGCTATTGTGAAGTTTGCATATACCTCATCATCCTCAGCATACCCCAGTAAACTTTGAATTCAACGATTGAGTTGTTTCATGATTCATTCGACCACATTTCTAATGTCTTGTTATTGTTTTGGGGGTACGTTTAAAACTGACAAAAACAAGGAGATAGATCGTTGAATTTGACGACTTGGTGTGCTTTATCTTTTCTTTTGATGAGAGAGCTTCCTCATGCTTTTATTTGGTTGTCACCTTTACATTCTAACAGCCATTCAAGTGCAAGTGATAAGTATCCGACCATTCGATGTTTCAAACGGTCGACCGCACAACATGCTTTTGGCCGTTTGAAACATCAAACGATCAAATGCCTCGCGCTTACCGTTCAATGAACGGAAAACGTTAGGCGGGGATCATTCGGTGGCCTCAGTAGCCACAAAAAAGCATGCCCGAGTGTTCGAACATCGTTGGACGGCAACCGGTGGTGAGTCTAACCCAAAAGCAGGTAGTAATACCTTCAATTTGACAAATGAGTGTGGAAATCACTTATGTGATACTTTTGAATTGGATGAAAACCCTTTTCTGACAAAATTTGACCATGGAAAGATATGTTAACATCGAATTCAAAGTTCACAAGGGTATACCATGCATGCTGTAATCGCCATGTCACACTTTGCTTCATCCTCTTCGTGTTGTTCTTCCATTTTCTATTACCAGATGCACGTGAAGTGTCGCCGTTCAATTGTGGCATCGTGCTTCTCCAACCTCGTTGCCTCAGTACCATCCTGCGTCGCCACGGGGTGGCGTTCTCCATGACGTACTACGACCACCTCCTGACCAGCCGAGATATGTTCGTCATGGTCAGCCGTGAGGGGCACACTTGCGCGCAGCGCCTCTTCACTTGCCTGTTCCAGATCCGTCGTGGTGAGTGGATCACAGTCTACCACTTCATCTTGGATTGACACCATAAGTGAGTCATAAAATGACTCTACGAGGTCTGGTACGGTGGAGGAGTTGGCTTCCCACCCTTGAAATGTTCGATTCTCGAAGAGAACAACATCACGATTAGTGATGATACATTCAGTGTCGATGTGAAAGAACTCCCAACCTTTCATGTTGGGGCTTTGTCCGACAAACATGCCCCAAGCTGCTTTGTTTGCAAGATTTTTGCAACATTCCTTTGGGTCATAAAGGAGCACCATGGAGCTGAACTTCCAAAGCATGGTGATATCAGGCTTGCAATCGTGTCATGCTTCAAATGGAGTCATGCTTGGTAAGATGGTGTGCACCATGTGATTTTTCTCCCAAGCTACTTGCCTAAAAGCATACGGCCAACAAAAGAGTTGTCCAGCTGCGCTCCTAGCAGCATGGATTTGAATGTCTCATGCACAATACGATTTTCCCTTTCTGCGATACCATTATGCTGCTGGGTATATGGTGCCGAGAACTGCTGCACGATGCCAATGTCCTTAAGCTCCAACATGAATTATGTGCTGGTGTACTCGCTAGCATTGTCAGATTGTAGCTCTGATTGTCTGACAACTGTAACACACATGTAGTGTAGTCAAATTATTGCCCTTTGCCTTTCTCCACCTTCTTATTGTACTCTTGGCCAATTTCTTACTCTTTTCTCATCCACTCTCCTTCTTCTCCCCCCTCGCTTGTTTCCCTTGAATTTGCTCTGCATCCTCTCTTTCTCCTCGTTGCACGATCTCGTGAAACACTCTTTCTTCATGTGCCCTTTCTTCTTTTGATAATGGCACGTGATATGAGGACGTAATCTGGTCAGCTGGCCTGTGGCACTGCATGCGATTGCCTTTGGGAGGGAGCGCATCGACTCATGGGAGTATGCCGACTTCATCACTACATGGCTGTTTGACAGGGAGTGAGACGCGCTCTTCTCTACTTCATGCTCATAAGTTGCATTGCTGAACAAGCGTGATTTTCTACTTCTAATCTAGTGGTCTTACAGTTTTGTCAATACCATCTTATAGATGTACGCCTCTAACAATT
Source organism: Penium margaritaceum (assembly GCA_023375785.1). NCBI lineage: Eukaryota > Viridiplantae > Streptophyta > Zygnematophyceae > Desmidiales > Peniaceae > Penium > Penium margaritaceum. The sequence continues at coordinate 44,426 of SZWC01003723.1, read as the reverse complement.
CTACATCAGGCTTGAACTTCAGAACTTTCTTTATGCCATCACAATCCCCGGTGAGGCCATTCTGTTGGAAGGTCACAATGATTGGCTCACAAATGGGTGCGTTTGTAATGGCAAGTTGGTCGCGAAGTGATTTTGCCTTGTTGATATAGCTCTGAATGTCAGTGAAGCTGCTAGGGCTGATGTGGGAGTGCCCTGTTAGGAGGTGAGAATTGAAAGTGGAGTTGCCTGACATGTAGGTCCAAAGCAGCTAGGACCATGCATGTTTGGCTGGCTTAGCTATTGCCTCGTACATGCAAATACCTTGCTAAATGCGATGACTTAGCTGGTTGTCAAGCACCATGTATGCACCTTGCGTGAAGTAGTTGAACTTCAATACGTTGTGTGATGGAGATCCCGGGGGAGGAGGAACGTAATAGCCCGAGTAGAAATTCTAGATGCTGTGAATTTTGGCCACTTGTTTCAACTTGTGGGCCCAGTGTGGGAAGTTCTTGCCATCAAACTGGTAGATGTTTATCTTGTGTAGATGAAGAAAGAATTCTGTCGTTGGCACGATGTCTTCTAACCCCTAGTACCCAACACTCTGTGTTGGAGATGTTGGGTTTGTTGTGTGACACTGCTGCACGTTTGCTGCTATTGGTTGTGCTTGAAAGACAGGCTGTACTATTGGATGTGGTTTCCCCATGCATGTCTGAGGCATTGTTGCTTGAGGAGATGGCTGAAATTGTGCCATTGTGTGCATGCCTGATGGAACATGTGACTGTTGGGCTGGATATTGTTGCTGCATTCCTACTTGTGCTGGTGCTACTCGTGGCACCTATGGAGTAATGACAGAGTGCTACATGACTAGTGGAGGGCTTGGCTATGGTAGGTGTGATGATGATGCTTGAGAAGCTTGGTAGGCATGATTAAACTGATGCTGCTGCTGATATTGCTGTAGTTGTAGTTGTTGTTGGAGCTGATTCTCCTGCTTCAGCCATGCCATCTACTGCTGAAGCTTATTCATCCGAGCATCACGTGTGAGCTTCTCCTACTAGCGGAGTAGCTCTTGTGCACCAAGTTTCTGCATCAATGCCATGGTTTCTTGCTCTAGAGCCTCGCACATGGTTGCTTCTTCCTGTGCCACGCGCTTTGCTTCATGTTCCAAGCGGTGTGCTTCTTCCCCCTTGCGTTCTATCTGCTCTGCCACATGGCAACTCTGATCTTGCCCCATGCGCAAACCATGCAAGACAAAATTTTCATCAAGAGGTGGAGAGTTTGCACCTGAATTCTCCATCTCCATGTTGCTCATGTAATCCACATTGCGTGTGACATTTGCAGGCAGGATCCCACCTTGTGGGCTTGAAGATGTCACTTGCTCGCTGGCGTAGGCAACATGACTTCAAAGCTCCTCCAAAAACAGCACTAGCTAGGACTCAAACTGTAGATAATGTCAACATTGATCTTGCTCTGATACCATGTTGATGGTTGTGGGGTGCAGCAAGGGCTAGGTTCCTTGCTGCTATGATTATTGTGCTTGGAGAGCAAATACAAATAGAGTGAAAAGCCAGAACTAGGAGAATATTGGGACTGAATGATCGTAGTTGATGACAGCTATAGTACAAGAGATAGTAAAGTGAACACAGCTAAGCTAGAGACTAACTTTGGAATCTCACACCTAGGAACAACTCTTAGCTCACATGTGGGCAACGTCTAGCAAGACAGCTCCAGCAAAGAAGCTTGAGTCTTGGATGTAGTCTGGCCACCAGAGTGAGGTAGTCAAGCCTTCAGGTAGTTAGGGGCATCCTCGTGCCTAGGCTTGCAGACTGCTATCAGGCTTATTGGGGTCTTGAGAAGAGTGTGTGCAGATTCTTGGCCTCAGGTGATGTCTGGAACTGGTGGAGGCTGTTGTGGTTGACTACAGGTGGAAAGCTTGGATGAAGATTGAGTTGTTGAATATGGATCACCATGCTGGCCACTTTCCATAGCATGCAGCTGCCAAGTTGACAGTTGTCGAGGCTGCTATAAGGTTCAGGCTATAGGTGGGAAGATTCCTAGCTTGGGATCCTTCTTGTAGGCAGTGGCCCCTCCAGTAGCTCCTACTATTGAGTTGTGCATGGTTGTGCTCATGCAAAGCGGTCCTTGCTCCTGGCTTTGCATGTGTATGATGACTCTTGCTCATGCAACAGACAATGCATGACAGTCCACACTACCCAGTCAAGTGTAACCACACCCTGACTGGACTTAGCCCATAACCCAGCAGTGCGTAGTCGCACTACATAGGTGTTGACTAGTCTAGGTTGCAGGCACGCACAATCCTGTTGTGCATGCAGCACACAGTATTTCATAGCTCCATGGTCCATTCCCCTCCCATGAACCTAGATGTCAGAATAAAATCTGGCCTGTGCAAGCGGAGAAAATCTCCTCTGCTGAGCCCGAGATTTTTTTGGAGAAATTTCCCAAACTCCTCACAACCTCCTCCAATTCCGAAACCGACTGCGCTAGCTTGACTTGAAAAATAGGTGTAGTAGTCACCACGTCCAACACATCGTAAGGCCATAAGTTGGTACACTTGTTTAATCATGATTACATACTTTCCAATTACAATGATATACCCTATGGACAAGGAGGTTCTATAATGAGTTTGTAGGCAAACCACTAAGGACATCGCTACAAACAAGGATGAAGCCAGAGCATGTTCCTGAGAAGCACTCACTCCTCAATCCATTTTCTTATGTACACATGAAAGAGCTTTTCCAAATGATCTTCTCCTTGAAATGGACTTTGGCATTGCACATTGCTTTCATCCATAGTTAACTGTTGAGGGTTGTTTACCTAGCCCAATGGGATCACAGCGGTAAGAAATGACCATGCGTAATAGATTTTCAACACCAGATGCCTACTATTGATAGCATGGTGGCACATGGTCACTTACATGGAGGCGTAAATGCCTTTGTGTAACATGTGCATGATAATCATTGAAAAGGCTCCATAGCCTTTTGCAACATCTACATTTCTCTCAAACAAAAATTTAGCATAACCAAGAACATCTTGTACCCCAAAATTACTTCAAAGCACTTCATCATTCACATTGGCCATACGTTTTACTGGCCCATATATATTCTTGCCTTTATGCATGCTTGCAAAGTTTGTAGTGTCATCAACAACCTCCCTACATGCGCTCAGTGTTTGATCACGTCCCAAAAGGTGGCTAGTAGCCTAGTCATATAGGTGACCACATGTTTGTGTATGTACCGTTCATAGAGGTTGATAGTGTGGAGCTTGTCAAGAATTCGTAGTTTGTTGGTAAGGTGCACCTCAAGGTTCTTATGAGGAGTCATTACACGCATGCTCTAAGGAATTTGGAGGGCATCATCGAGGATCATGCATTCCGACATCATTGCACCATTAAGATGTTTTCAACATGCTCACTTTGGCCCTCACATGAATCCTATAATGCACACGACATGCATTGTCCATGTCCTTAGTGGGCGCATTCACCTCTGATAATGAAATAGATGCGGGGAGTTCAAGTACTGTGATGATGTTGAAACTACAATCATTGTTTGGGGAAAACAGTAGCGTAGTACTCATACCACAACATGGCAAGTCCTTCCAGCCTCGCTATCCTTGATTTAACAAGATTGATTTCCGTTCACTTTGTCAAAGCATGTAAATTTGCCAAATACAACGATTCAACTTTATGATGCTTTTACTAATGAGATCCTTTAGATCATGCCAGAACCTATAACGTGAAAGCGACTCTTTGCCCGTGGTGGATTCATCTTCCTGTGATGATGAGCTATGTAACGGGCTCATCATGCATCTTAGCTTGTCATTCCTCTGTCTTACGGTTTGTTTTAATGCACATTATAGTTTCCTAAAACATGGGTCCAAAACTCACCAACATTTGTCTAAACCAATAACTATAGAACTTGTGGCACCCTCCCTCTTCTCCTTCGTGTCACCAGTCAAATGTGCATCGTTTTCAATGGCAACATCAACCAGCATCATTTTTGGCTTGGTGAGGAAATGAAGCATAATAAAGTGGATATGTGAATCCAAAGAAAGCTATGACATTCNTTTCATCCCCTTGGATGAGGCCATCACAATTGCATCGCATAGTTTCAATGTTGCAAAATGATCAATGCATTCCATAAAGAATCTATTCTTATGCATGTGGATGATTGTTGATGGATGCCAAAGACAACACCAAAACTATGGACTGCGTAGCAAGGCCATTGATGGTGTCCTATTGGTCATACCATGGGGAAGATTCAACAGAGAGCTCCATAAGGTGAGGATATTAAGGATTGGCGCAAGGGTGAAGACATATGTGGAACTTATGCTCGAGTGTGAGGTCCTATTGCATGAAGTACTGTGAGTCCTACTTGTAAAACCATGGAGATTGAATGGCATCTTGAACGACGAAGCAAACTTAGCTTAAAGCCCACGAGAGGAGTGTTTGTGGTCCACTATATGAATACAAGTGACCAAGCTTGAACCTTAACCTCCCCCTTAACTTCACCTTCAAACGTAGAATGCACAAAACTCAAAACCAACATCTGTTTCCTCATTAACATAGAAGATTTTGCAAACTCTATGTGTGGGCATTTTCATCCTGATGTCCATGGTCCAAGTGCATCAAACTTTAGATGTTTCTTTCTTCCGAACATAAGTAGTTTGGTCCCATACCTTGACATGTAGCTTTTTGTTCGAGAAGCATCAGACATGTACGACCACCTTCTTTAAGTTATGACATAATTATCTAAAACAAAATACAATTGCTCAAAACACAGTTGCTTCTATAATATTACAATGGTTTCTTCAACGTCGTTAAAATGCAATTGCTCAGAATGAAAAAACATGTATGTGTTCCAATTCTTTTGATTGTCTTTTCCTTTACAAGTTACGCCCGTGAACCACAAATGTTACTCTCTCCCCAACAACTTATGAGCGAATTGTTTAAATTTTCCTTGTCATCTGCATAATGAGAAGTGACTTTGGGATGCCAAAAACGAACAACTATAGTAAGCCACTATGGCGAGTCACATCGAGTTAGCCAATACGCATGACACCGGTCCTCATATTCGAGGTCAAACAAATCTGAATTGTTGGCTCATCAAAACATGAAAGGCATGATCGTTTGGACAAGGTTACATGTAGGGATTACCCACAAATTTCAAATGTGTGTATGCCCTACCTGACGATTGGAAGAATAAGATCATCTTACTCGGCGTTTGGAAGAAGAAGACTACCCTACTTGCAGACTTGTTGACATTCATGTTTTACCCACGATCAATGAGTCAAAGTAGCAGATCAAAGTTGCATGAAATGTAGCGTTGCCATGCAGACGCTGGCAATCTTTTGGATCATTCACAAATCCCTCTCTTGAGGGGTTTGTGAATGTTAGAGGGGGAATCGGCCTTTTCGTTTGTATTTTGAGTCTAACACTCCCCATGCATCGAAAGGGAACGTGCTAGACCTTGCTGCTTCTCAACCCAACGGGAGCCCGTGCAAAACTGAAACCCTAAACTAAAACCTTAGATGTGATTTAGGATGGGATTTCACTAGGGTTTGCATATAAAATGAGGGCGTTTGCATGTTGCAAAAAACCAGAACAGGCATTTTTGTGGATTTCTAAATGGGCGTTTTTGCTTAATTGTGATGAAGCGATGACTTCTTTGTTTTTTTTTTAACACTCAAAGTGCCTTGTTTCATTCAAGGTTTCATGTTTTATGCAAGCTCTGATTGCAAAAACCCAATGAAGTATTAAATCAAACTAGGGGGTTTGCAAGTCGAAAAATAAAAGAAAGAGGTCATTGTTCGATGTAGATTCTCAAAAGGGAGCAAGAATCATGAGGGGCGTTGACATGCCCCACCTCGCCTTGCTCCATCTGTGGCGCATGGCGTTGATTAAGCATGGTGAAGTGAGTAGGGAGTCAGGTTGTTTCTTGAGCCATTGGGTGGGAGGGTGTTATTCTTTTGGCGCCGGGTAGGGTATTCCTCACCCCCTTGCAGAATGGGTAGAAGGGTTGTTGTGCCCTTTTGACGATATGTTTGGTATGGACATATGAAATTGAAGTTTTCGGACGTTGACTCACAATGATTCCTCCGTGCCATCCCGCCAAGTTTGCCCACGTCCACTGAAGAGAGTGGGCTCGATTGGGCTAGACCACATCGGGGCTGGCACTCCCCATGTTTTCTTTTTGTTTTTTAAGTTGGTCCTGGTACAAAATCTCTCCCACTGGGCTCCCTTCTGGAAGCTGCTTCTTTGGTGGCTTTTGGTCCCCATGTGCTTTCCAGGCTTTGCTGGGCCCAACCACGGGGAAACACAAGCACCAGCTAGAGAACGACCCATCAGAAGCGCTCGGTGGGCGTCTGGGGCCATCCTAGTGTATGGCTCTATAGATGAAGTCGTTTCAAACACCCATATCCATTTATTTGACAAAATTTCCCCCCTTTTTCTGCCCAGCCCTTCCACCGATTTGAAGTTTGACTGATCTCTTGGTCCGGAAAGGTCACTTTCCCACTTTTGTGTTTTGTTCTCTTCTGGCCGCCGAGAAGTGAAATCATGTGCGGCTAGATGACGTCACAAGACACGTACACAAACGTGCGTGAACTTTTCAGATAGTGCAGTGAAAGACAAGTTTGTACGGAGGAACGGACAAGTGCCAGCTTGCTGCCGGAGGGTTGACAACATTATTCACATATCGACAAAAACTTATAGAGTATTCCCTGTTCTAGCTACTTCTATCATGGCTTGGAGAGGTGGTTTTCACGCTTGTTTCACAACTCGACTAGAAAAATTTGAAAAGCAACACGGGTTGATTTCTGTGAAGTGGTTGTCGCTTTCATGACGCTTTGAAATTTCAAATTTAAAATCTAGCTGTGTCGTCATGCGATTCGAGCAATGAGTAGATGATTGCGCTCATTCCCTTGTCCACACGTTTCAAAGGAATGTGGTTGCAATTTAATGATGCCACTTCACTATCTTTGAAATCAAGTGCCGATATCTTTTCATTTGGATTTTCACCTCAATTCATAACTACCAAAACGACTCTTGGATGCGTTCTCTTGCTCGAGAATGAAAACTCTCCACATCAGCAGCCAACTCTCCAGCATTGAATGAAAAAACAAGAGGTTGCAAAAAACCCTTACATAAGCGACTTGACAACCCGAAAAGAGTGGAATGTCGTGGTTCCCCACCAAGACCCTCCAGCCGCACATAGTTTCACTTCTTTGCAGCCAGAAGAACTAAATCCCAAGGTGTTGCCGAAGCACACTTCACCCTTGACTTGTGCCCCGTCAGCATGTCGAACCTATTCGCGCGCGATGTCGTTGGCGGTAATCTCTCAACTTCCGAGCAAGGGAACGGCGCATAAATCTGCCAACGGAGTCTCTTCGGGCTGTGTGGCAGGTGCGCTGCGCTTCACCACGGTTGAGTCGTAGGTGTTGGTGGTGCATGTTTGCGGTCGTGGATTCCTCACGTATGGAAAACGCGGAGGCCTTGNAGAATGGATTCAGAGAAGTACAGTTGACACAGAGCAGCGAAGAACAACGGACACCTCTTCACAGAAGTAACTCTTCACTTTTCCTGCGCTGCTGCCATCCGAGCCAACGGCGTGAAGCAGCAGCACCTGTGGAGCAGCGGCGTTTCGCTGCGCTGCCTGCTGCTCGCCTCTCAAGCAGCAGATCCGCTGCGACACAGAAAGGCAGAGAATTCAGCAAAGCAACTTCTCCGCAGTAAGCAAGAAAGGAAGCCACGCAGCGCTGCGGAGCAATGCGGAAGGGCGAGCCATGGCGCTTCACAGCGGCCTCTCGTTCAATTGCTGTTCCGCGTCGCAACTCAGCAGGGGCCCTGCTGCCGCAGCAGCAGCAGGCGGGGAGGNTCCGGGATCGCTGGAACCGGAGACACGGTGGCATCATCGGGAAAATTGTTTCTTACCCGACATAGAAAACGTCTGAAAAAACATTCTCCTGCTACAAATGCTGATGCCGAAACGGAAGATAAGGTGGTGTCATCGTCAGCAGCATTTTCGTGTGGGGCAGGTTGAATTTGTTCTAAAACGCTCTGCAGAGCATTCAGAAACGATGCCGAAAGCAGAGACGCGGCGATATCATCGTCGGGAGCATTATTGCTGTGGAGCAGGCGTAAACTCTACCAAGGGGATGTTGTATGAGATCAGAAGCGATTGACTGTCGAGTCGAGAGCTACCTTGAGCAGTCAAGTGCATGCTGTGCATTCGCTGACCTCGATCTCGTCATTGTCTCTGCCTGCCGTTGGGTTCGCACTCAGTCGTGCTGACCCCTCGCACTCCCTCGCACGCCCTTGCACTCCCTTGCACTCCCTCGCACGCCCTCGCACTCCCTTGCACTCCCTTGCACTCCCTAGCACTCCCTCGCACTCCCTTGCACTGCCTTGCACTCCCTTGCACTCCCTTGCACTCCCTCGCACTCCCTTGCACTCCCTTGCACTCCCTCGCATTCCCTTTCCGTCCGTCCCAGATTTGCATGAGGCAAAACATCTCTGAGGTAATTTTTCCCTGCCGACAAATGCGCAAGGCATAGCTCTCCACGTCCTCATTTGGAATCTGTTCTTCTCCTGCGACTGCGAGCGCACTCTGGTCTGCCTGGTCCACCTGCTATCTGTCTGTCCGTCCGTCTGCCTGGTCCACCTGCTATCTGTCTGTCCGTCTGTCAGCCAAACTTGGATAGTTGGCAGAAGTCTCAAGAAACCTTCTCCCCTTGTGCGCTGCCGAGGTGGTGCAGGAGCTGAACAGCATTCTGAGTGAGGACGTGGAGCGCTACGCCGTGCGCATTCGGCGGCGCCACATCACAAAGGGCCACGGGCTGCAGGGCTTTGTGCTGTTCAGCAGCTACCGCATCTCCCACTCCAGCTTCGCCGCACTTGGACTGAGCCCGCTGGCGCTGCACTCAATTTCACGGTCCAACGTGTGCAGGTGTGTGTTGGGGCGTGTGTTGTTGTTGCTTGTTGTTTTTTGTTTGTGTGTTGTTTGTGCTTCTTCTGTCGACCCATGAACTCTCTAAACCTCTTTTGAAAACAAGGTTTGTGCTTCTTTCTTCTCTTCCCTTCTTTTCCCTCCTCTCCCTCCCTCCCTCCCTTTCTCACCCTCCCTCCCTCCCTCCCTCTCTCCCTCCCTCCCTCCATCCCTCCTCCCTCCCTCCCTCCGTCCCTCCCTCCTTACTTCCCTCCCTCCCTCCCTCTATCTCTCCTTCCCTGCCTCCCTCCCTGCCTCCTTCCCTCCCTCCCTCCCTCCCTCCCTTCTTTCCTCCCTCCCTTTGTCCCTCCATCCCTCCCTTCCTCCATCCCTCCCGCCCTCCTTCCCTCCCTCCCTCCATTTCTCCCTCCGTCTGTCTGTATCTCTGTCAGTCCCTCCATCCCT
>SZWC01003723.1:4568-14972 GCA_023375785.1 Penium margaritaceum | reverse complement strand
GCTTCGCCAGTGACTCCGCCTGGTTGCTTCGCCAGTGACTCCGCCTGGTTGCTTCGCCAGTGACTCCGCCTGGTTGCTTCACCTGTCTGTTGTCCCTGGCAAGCCCACCAGCCAGGACCGCTGAGATCACAGTCGCACGTCAGCAGATAGCGTTAGGCCATCCTGTGCTGGATGGTGGCACGATCCCCATCCCCATCCCTGTCCCCATTCCAGTCCAAATCTCTCAATCACCGGATGTGTCGTGGCGAGAGGCGACGGTAGGCCTGTACGAGCCTGTCAGGTCGATCTGTCCCGTCAAAGCTGACAACACCCTGGCACAACTAGGCTCGTCTGGTACGGGCAGATGTCCGGCCGGCAGTAGTTGCGGGTTGCGTCGCCTGGTCGAGGATGGCGTCGGAAGACTGGTCGTGAGAGCTCGACGAAGCAGCGTTCGGGAGGTGCTGCCGAGCAAACGCGTGGAGGAAATGCGCACGATCGAAGTCACCGAACTCAACTGAAGCACAACGCCTGTATGCTGTCGCGCCTGTTCGTCCCTCAGCCGCGGTTCCACGAGACCACCCACGAAAACAAGTCTCAGTAAATCAGCGAGGTGCAGCACAAAGGACGAAATCTAAAAGGGGGGTGTGACCATATACCCATCGATTTCCCGATAGATCCACCATATCCAGGTATCGCTCTTTAACAACCCCATACCCACTGGGCGCGGACTTTATGTCTCCCATGCCACATGCTCGCTCTTTTTCATCTCCATGTCCAGGCGTATTTGAAAACGAACGCAATGTCCACAATATTTTATTTTAACAACAAAATTTCCACAACGACATGGACGCTGACACGCACTTCGGTAGAACGGAACCGAGGCGTATGGGCGCTGAAAAGGTGCGGCTCCGACAGTTTGCAATTTCACCTGAGAAGTAAAGGACAATGGAATAGGCGAAATCCTCCGAATAAAGACAAGTTCGATCGACGGGACATGAGGACGAATGACTACTGTACTCGCAAGTCGAAGTGGCAGCAGCCTTCCGGGGGGGGTGGGTTTGTTTTGCAAACCCACTTTTCTACGCCGTGAAACGTCGCAATGACGTTGACATCAGCGTCGAGGACGGTCGGAGAGGAAACGTTTGACGAACGCCGCCGAAAAGCGTGATTGGTCCTTTCACCGTCCACCGGTGACCACCTCAAATGGACGTTCCATCTGCCACTGCCACGCACATGACGGTTTGCTGCGTACTCTTGCTGACTGCGTGAAAGGACCCGAGTTGAACGTAGAAACCCAGCGTTTTTGCCGAAGAGTTAGAGGTTGTTCGAGTAAACTTTGCGATAGGGTTCCACTTGCGGACGTTGGACATGGACCGGATGAACGTACAACGCCCACTGCCTCCGATGCTAGGTTGGGGTAACATCGAAGACGCTCGACGTCGTCGATGGGATGTGGTCATTCCCGTTCCACCCAAACCAACATGTGACGAGGCTGAGGCTGCATAGCGCCAGGTTAAGGCTCAGTGGGACGCCATGTATGACCATGCGCCGCCGAGTCCTCACACCATGTGTTGGATTTTGGGTATGCGGGCTCCAACTAGCCGCCCACTGTACGCCAAAAGTGACTGGCAGCCGTGGGTGCACATGCATCCCATGACGTTGTCGCGCATGTGACCCCTTGGTTCTTTCGTTATCAATGTTGAACTTTTTTGTATGGGATGCCCAACTTCGTTTCCTGCCTCATCAGCGTTCATTCCAATGACACACTTTCGTCACATTCGTCAACGTTGTGCTTGTGGTGTAGTCATGTTATGGATATACGCTTCATGTTTCACACGGTTTAATAACTCCAATTCATGGAACACTCCACGCTTCCCAATAGAACAACTTAGAGGGAAGTTGAGACAATTTAGTGTCTCACGCAGTAGCATGTACCTTTCTCAATCACATGTTCTTTCCTTATTAATGATGTAATTTTTTCAATGGGATGCCCAACTTCGTTTCCTGCCTAATCAGCGTTCATTCCAATGACACACTTTCCACACACTAGTAAAACTTGTTGCTGTTGTTGAGCTTTTAGTGTTGTGATGCTATGGATACACGCTTAACATTGCACACGTTTTAAGGACAGAAACTCCATATGAAGGACCACTCAACACTTCCCAAAATTAAAACATAGAGGGATATTGAGACCCTTTAGTGTCTCAATCCAGGATTCCACATCCAGAGCAGTCAGTGTGCACAGCCACTGATGAAAGGACCTGGAAGTCCACTGACCAACCATCGCTGGACCATAGGAGGCAAAGAATGGATCCAGGCCATGATGTCACATGCAGGACACAAGTTTCCAGTAACACAGCAACCATGTTCGTAGCAGTCCAAAAACTCCAATTCTTCTTCACTGTCGGTTGAAGTAGAGTCTGCGCCCTCTTCGTCCCAATCCATTACGTCGTAAAAGACATCTTCCACCTTGTCCTGACACGCTCCATCCTTACAAGGACACATATACATCTTGACAATGTGTACTGGCCTTGGTGTCCAATCCCTCCATGTCATGACAATGTATGTCACTCCCGCACCAGCCAGGAACGAAGTCACACATTCCATGTCTTGTGTGTTGATGTCAAACGTTGGTGACTTCAGTGAAGTTGTAAAAAAGAGAATGAACCATTCCACACTCCGTGACATTTATAGCTCCTTTTGGCAAAAATCATTGTTTGTCCCCTACGTTGAGGGCAATACCTTTTTTGAGTGATTGTTTCAAGTGTAGCCGTTTTATTCACAAAAGCCTGGGTTTAACAAGTGCACAGAAGAGAAGACGGATGTTTTGTAGAAAACATGTTCACATTTGCTGCAACTCTATGGCGTTGTACAAACTATGACACCCACCGCACACCAACTGCACTACAACCACACTGAAGCTACCCCTACCACAATCCGCCATCAGATGATGCTGGTCCTCCAGAAACCATGGTAGCCCCATTCGTGGAGGGAAAAAAATGAACACCTGCTCCAATTGGTCATTCCTGTCGACACCATTTGTCCTAAATCGTGACCTGCAACAGACACATGACAGCAAAACATAATGAATGAGCACATTTGCATAACTGACAAATGAACACGAAGACAGTGTACCACAAACATAACGTAAGTTCTTACCTGTTAGAAGACATCGGGCTCGTCATCCCACTCCTCTGCGCACTCCTCCCAACTGTCCATGATGCAGGCCTGTTGCTGTTCATTAACTGTTCTTGCCTCCCACTCCCTCTGCTGCTGTGGGTCTGTGAATTTGTCGCCGTCCTCGGCCTCCTCCTCATCTGAGTCACTGAGGATGTGCCGTTCTGGGTCGTAAATCTCCTCCTACGCAGAATCGTAGCCTGCTGCCTCGGGGTCGTACTCAGCGTCGTCTGTTGCGCCACTGGCTGCTCCTGTTGCCCTTGCAGATGCTGCCACCACTGCAGAGGCAGCAACAGCAACTCTGTTTGCTGCTTCAGTGGTGCTCCTGCGCCCCGCCTGCCCAGCCAATCCCCAACCTACGCCAATGCCCACCACGCTCGTGCCTGGACTGTGTGCTGCTTCAGTGGTGCTCCTGCGCCCCGCCTGCCCCGTCCATCCCGAGCCTGCGCCAATGCCCAGCACGCTCGTCCCCGGACTGTCGTCAGAAAGTAGGACAACATTTTCTGCTGCACTACCTCCACCTCGTGAACCCCCTGTGGTGCTTCGCGGTGTACCAGTGGCAGCTGCGGCGACTGCTGCTGCTGCTGCTGCAGCTTCTTTTTCTGCTTGGGTCTCTGCTGGGGGCCACCTGCCAGCATATGCCTCTGCCCTCGCGGCATCTTCTGCGCACTGGAGTGAGCGTGTGAGAGCATTGGCTGCAGCCTCAGCCGCAGGAGCCACAGCAGGGTCGTTCGTACATTTTTTTTCGTGTGACCCTTTTGGCCACAGCGCGGGTAGATGTAGTTTTTGTGCCGCTTGTCCTCTCGGTCCCACCGTGCACTCTTCGGCCGCCCTGCTCCACGCTTAGGTCTTGGCTGCTGCCACAGCACACCCTCCTGGACTTTGAGCAAAGTTGGGTTAACGCCAGGCATGGGGTAGTTGTAGGTGCGCCTGTAAGCCATGCGTGTCAGTCCCACGTCGCACAGTGCCTCGGCTTGCTCACCACAGCCGATGACAAATGCGCACGCATGTGCACAGGACTGGCCCCACTCCTTCCAGGCACCGCAGGTGCACGTGCGGTCCTGCACGTTCACGACGCGGGTCATGTTGCTCGGACCCGTCACACTGCATCTCTGCGGCCCTTCCTCCGTGACGTCGTAGGTGTGCGCAAGGACGCTGCTGTTCAGAAGGCGCTTTGCAGGTGTTGGCGCCAGTTGCCCTTCGCACGACTTGCTGAACTTGCGCCTCTCTGCAAGCAAACGCTGCACCCATGTGTACAGAGACACAAAGCAGTAGAGCAGGAAAAGTTTCCTGCACTCAACGATGCGAGCGTTCAAAGACTCCGCAGCGTTCGAGGTGGTGTGTCCACCACGACCGACAGGACTGTATAGCCTGGCCCACTGCTCCCTCGGTATGCCGCCCACCCCGTCTGCTCCGAGGAGATACACTACAGTGCGGGAGTTCACGGCACGCAGTTGTTCTTCACACCTTGTCCACTCAGCGGGAGTCAGCGCATGTGCCAGTCGCCAAAACCAGTAACCAGCTTGTTTGCCAAACTTCTGCCTTGTATTCTGCCGCAGGTGGTAGCAGAAGTAGGTGTGGTGAGCCCTGGCAGCTCCTTCTCCACAGCATTCAACAAACCTTTGTCACGGTCCGAAATGACCACCGTACCCTTCTCCGCTGCTGTTGGATAGGCGATTGCGAGGTGTTCCAAAAACCACTTCCAGTTGTCTTCATTTTCCCCCTGCACCATGGCCCATGCCATGGGCACTGCGTTGTCGTTGGCGTCGAAAAACTGGCTGATTAGGAGCACTTGTTTGTGTCCATTTTTCAGATGCGTGCCGTCCATCGTCAGGATTCGACGTGCGTGCTGGAACCCGAGGACGGTGGCACCAGGGGCGACAAACGCTCTTGTGAATACACCCTCCTTGGTCGCCTCCGCTACAGCATGTGTGTTGTGGTCCACCCGCTTCAGCTGCAGTAAACATAGCACATTGTGTTAGCATCATTTCACACATGTATGGAAAAACAGGTACTGGACAAGTGGAAACCACGTACCTCGGCGTAGTAAAGTGGGAAAAGGCTTCAGGATAAGGCTTTGGGGCCGATGAGATTCTCCTGCGCCTTGGTCTTCGCCCGGTACATGGTGCTTTTGTCTACGGCCTTGCCTGTGGCTTTGGGCACAACAGCAGACAACGTCTTGACGTCTGCTGTGGGGTTCCGCTTCAGCGTCGACTCAATATGACGCGCCACCCACTTCACTGTCTTCGCCGGGTCTCCACGACCAACCCCCGGGATACACTTGTGACCATCGACAAACTCGTCCACCACGACACCAAAACCATTTGCCGCGACATGGGCACGTAGCAGCCACGCGCAGTCTTTGTCCTTGAACTGCCCGCACCGTGCAGTGAACCGCGTCTTCTCACTGCGTAGCCAGCGAATTGTCATTTGGTTTGTGATGGCGTAGTCGTCCACTGCAGCGCGCGCCTCAGCCATGTCCCGGAATGACATCCCACCGGGAAAGGTAGTTTCCACCCTTCTGCATTTTGGGGCCTCACGGGACGCCTCATCGTCCGAGGATACTGCATGACAAAGAAGGACATGGCAGGAATGAAAACGTGGATCGCGAACCATGAATTGTTTACACCAGGGGAATACTTGACTGAATGTTTACCCTCAACATGAATCGGTCGGGATAGCCTCAAAGTGTCTCTTGCTTGTTCGGGCGAGATGAGGAGCACCTGAGCACGCTGCTCATGCTCAAAATGCTCGTCGTACACGAGGTTTTGGGTGGATGGGGTTTGGGGCACGAGACCTGGCTCGTTGAGTTGCGGACGTGAGAGACCACGGCGTTCAGAAACCACTGTAGCGTCGCCTGACCTACGCCTAAGGGACGCTGCCCACAGCAGCTGGGCAGCCATGTTGGACGACCTGGGTACATTACATGTAAAATTAGAAGTAAATACACTACATATCCATTCTCACCGGGCTCAGAGGCGTCCACAAGCGCTTCCATGGCGTGCGGCTGTCCTTCTTGGTGGGTGTCTCTCCAGCATGACGGGGCCTTGGACCCTACTTTCGACAGCGGTCGAGAGTAGGGTCCAATGCCTCACCATCGGACACCCGGGACAGGATGCTGGAACGCGATTGTCTCCCGGCCAGTCGTTGGCTCGACGTCTGCATGGTACAGAAAATAGACACCGTTTCACAGGCTCGTTCATGCACGAAATGCGACTCGATTTGTCTCGTTGCCTTGCGTAGAGTCGGCGCATGGAACGTCGCGTTCATAACGAATTCTGAACAGTGGACAGGCTGGCGGTTGCTGACCGCAACAGCCTGCGGCCTGACATTGCGTGCCGTGGTTAACCGTTCAAAATGCCGATGTGTAGGATCGGTTTCATCATACGACAATTGCTTCTTTCTTGAATACCGGCTAAACGCAACGGAAGTCCGACAACTTTCCTTGGCAGAAAAATCATCCCCCCGTAATACCATGGCTGTTTGGAGGGGTCTCCGACATGTTACGCCTTCCTGCTAGCACTATTGGACGGTCTCAATTTCCGCCAACATAAGAGCGCTGACCCTGAGCCTGCCGTTAACGCACAACGGACAATAAAGTTTTCACGTTTCGGGGAACGCGCTTTTTATTTGAAATATAACGACCCCATATCCACCATCTACAAGTAATAACGCCATGCAGGTATGGCGTAGTAATTACGGACGTGGTGGACATGGCGTCATTGTCGTCGACGACCTTGGACATGGGGTTTCTATTTTTTAAAATGGTGAATATGGGGGACATAAAATTCCGCAGTTGGATATGGGAGGGTCCGCCCTTCGGGAATGTGGATATTAGAGCTATTTTGCCCAATCTAAAAAGATACTCCACCAGATTTCCTAACCCAACTTCACTTCCAGATGCGCACTTTTGACTTTCAATGTCCGTCATGTTACACCGAGCAGAACGTGGATGGTTCACGTGGATGAAGTATGGATTAGAAGATGATTTGAGGAATTGAGAGAAAATCAATAAACTATGTTTAGTAGTGGGTGCACTTCTGTTATGCCGAGAGGAATACAAGTGGTTCACAAGGACAAAAGACGATTTGAGGAAAGGGATCATTTGCATTCAAGAAATAATTATATTTAAACTACAGTTTTGATTGATTCAAATACAAAGATACAATTCCGAGAACAAGAAAAAGGCATATGTTGGATCCTCGTTGCTCAGGCCGAGTTACGCGTCTAAAGTCTCGCCGTGAGTGGCTGCTACGAGAAGCTTTGCGGAGAATTCGGGGGGCTTCGAGAATATCGAGGTTCTTCTTTATAAACTTCTAGTGTCGTCAAGAATTCAACCGAAACATTGAATCATCGATGTAGTTCGCAACACTTTTGTCGACCATTCTGGAAGGTGGTCGAACTTGTCGGGAACTTATGGAGGGGAAAACTGGAGGCCCCGGGAGTAAGCCAAAATGCCCTCGGCTGGACGGCGCAAAAGTCTAAGCCGTCACGCGGTGGGCCACGCATGTAAGGACATAAATGTCCACTCGCGGAGTTTAGGGACTCGTTTTTGTCACGTACGTAGCACCTCCCCCCCTTCTAGTCGCAATGTCCCAGTAAGCTTACATAAGTCTCAGCGATTGTTGTGGCGGCGTTGTAACCGTGCCACTTGACCAGATACTTGGTTGATTTGGGACCGCGTCAATGTCTGAGAATATCTTCGATTGAGTACTTAGTATCCCCATCCACTTGTACAGGAGGTGGGGATGTGACTGTTCTGCTGAGGAAGTTTATGATGTGGTCCCAATAGTGCTTCAGTTTGCTAATGTGGAAGACGGGATGAATCGCCATGTTGTAAGATATGCAAAGTAAATCGTTGACTGGGGTTTGAGTTTGCTCGATCTCAAACAGTCCCAACCACCGCGATTTGAGCTTCGCAAAGGTTGAAATTGGTAGAGCTAAGGAGGACATGGTTGCCAGCGCTCAACACATCATTGCTGCAATGTTGGTCGACTCCTTGTTTCATAACTGCTTGAGTCTTTGCAAGGGTTTGTCGTGTTTCTTCCCACATGCTTGCGAGGTCCCCACAGAGGATATTGGATGCGGGGATGTTGCTTTGACTCAATGATCCAACTTGTATAGCAGGAATTTTGTCGTAGACCACTTTGAAAGGTATTTTACAAGTTGGCGAAATCGTATACAAGTTCGGCGGTCAGTAATTTTACAGCCCAAGCAGTGTCGTGAGGCTTGCGTAAAGTGCGGAAGATTTTTTTTTAACCCTTTGATTGGTCCGCTCGGTTTGCCCGTCATTCTGAGGATGGATCGCCATTGATTTTGTGACGGGATTGCCCGCCACTCCCGAGGGGTATGGAGCCATCCTCATCATGGTGGACTGATTTTCTAATATTGTTGTGCTTTGTGCCGTTCCTGTATAGTCTACAGAGACCACTCGGCCGTGTCCATACTCATGCAGATCCCTGAGGCAGGCGGCCCTGGTGACGCCGGCGCGACAACAGGCGGCAGACTACCCGCTTGGAGCTGACCGACCACTGTTCCAGAGCCCCAGATGCCACCGGGACTCTTTGCTGTGTCTTATACATCTTGCAAGTGTCTTTCGGCGGACTGGCCATGAGGCCTATTTGCATGTTTTTGCATTGTTTGCTCACTGTCAGTCGATGGATGCATGCATGTGACCAGTCGTAGCGTCCGTCTTTTGATTCTGCACGTCTAGGTTCAGACGACGCAGCATTCTGACATGTGTGCGCAGAGTTACGGCCAAAACAGTGGTTTTGGGCCGGTTTTAGGACAGCTCTTGGACAACCGCGTGCAACACCCGCCGTGCGCCGCGGCAGGTATTTATGCCTTGGACCTGTCATTTGTCATTTCTCTCTGCATATGCTATATTGAAGCATTCTCAAACTATGCCTTGTGTCTCCTAGCCAAACCCTTGCCGTTGTGTGTACGACCTATGACTGTCGTCACCGTCTGACCAGGCACTGACGCCCGGTCAGTGGTTGTGTTGCTAGGAAGCTTCTACGCACTCTCTCATGGTATCAGAGCAGTGAGACAGTTTTCACTGAGCTGCGCAGTAGAGACGCAGCAGAGCAGCAGCAGTGAGAGTCACCGCTATAGCAGAGTTTCTGGGGTCTGTTGGAGACGGCCGGTCGCCGTCAACGTACTCCACCCACCACGTGAGATTGCAGCTGCAGAGGCAGCAGCAGCGGCAAGTACCGCCACACAGAGGTGTGTGGCGGCTGCAGTGCGTGCAGCCGGCCCCCCCCCACAGCCGCAGCAGCAGAGCAGCAGCAGCAGAGCAGCAGTCGCAGAGGCGGCAGCAGCAACAGCGCAGTAGTTGCGACCACAGCAGCAGCGTGGCAGCAGTGGTGGCAGCAGCAGCGCAGCAGTGGTAGCGGCGGCAACGGCAAAGCAGTAGCAGCGGCAATCGCGGCGGCAGCAGCAGCGCAGCAGCGGCAGCAGCAGCAGCGTGCGACGGCGGCAGCGAGCAGCAGCTGTAGCGCGCAGCAGCAGCCGCAGCGCGCGGCAGCAGCAGCAGCCGCGCAGCCGCTGCTGCCACCGCTGCACGCGCAGCGATGCAGCTACTGCTGCAGCTGATAGCACAGCTGCAGCAGCAGCTGGACGGAAGCTGTTGCGCAGCTTCCGCGGAGCTGCCGTGCGCCACCGCGAAGCGGCTCCACATGCGCGTAGAACCGTGACAAGAGAAAAAAAAGAGAGGAGGGGACGAGCTGACGTCAGCATTGTTGACTGCTGACGTCTTCAGGTCATGCTGACGTCAGCAACCACTTGCTGACGTCAGCATTACACTTAGCCAAATTTTCACCCGGAAAGTCAAAAGTTGCCAGGGTTTTAACTCCTGGAGAAATGCAGACGGTTTTGAAATCCGACAAACTTGACCTGTCGTCCCATAGTGAGCGGTGACATGAGTTCGCCCGACGACAAGGACAAGGGACCAGGTGATCCCTCCTCCTCTTCTTGAGGGGTGTTGAGCCCTCGCTTGCAGGCCATTACGGACCTGCGCAGCCAGCAGGAGGAGATGCGTCGTCTGCAACGAGAGCAGAATGACGCGATCCGCACGCAAACCGAGCTTCTGCGTGCTAAGACCACGGCTCCTTCGTGGATTTCTGAGGGAGCTGCCGGCGTTGCGGCCTCCACCCAGCACTCGGCCCAGGTGCCCGTGACAGGTGCTCCGCCTGCTTCACCTCCTGGTGTGGTTTCTCCACCACCTGCGGACCTCCTTGATGACGAGCC
>SZWC01003722.1:132105-166932 GCA_023375785.1 Penium margaritaceum | reverse complement strand
GGAAGGAGTCATTCTCAGCTGCCTGGAAGGAGTCATTCTCAGCTGCCTGGAAGGAGTCATTCTCAGCTGCCTGGAAGGAGTCATTCTCAGCTGCCTGGAAGGAGTCATTCTCAGCTGCCTGGAAGGAGTCATTCTCAGCTGCCTGGAAGGAGTCATTCTCAGCTGCCTGGAAGGAGTCATTCTCAGCTGAGAATGGGTGGAAACCTCGCACAATGGAACTTGTCACGATGGCGATGCCACACCGACACAATTGGGCGGCAGAAATCTGTATCAGCTGAGAAAGCATGGGTTGCGCTGCACAATTGTGTTGAACCAACCTGATCAGCACAGCAGCTCGATCTTGCTCACCCCCTTAACCCCCATCTTCCCCGCTGCCACTGTTGCTCCACGACACAGCAGACTCCCAGCTTCACATGGGCATGCTGGCGTAGAATCCACCAGACACACACTCGCCCATCCAATGCCACAGGTACCCATCCAATGCCACAGGTACCCATCCGATGCCACAGGATGAAGACAAGAGCTGACCTGTGGCAGCTCGCCGAGGCCGTAGAGAGGGTAGATGTATGGCGAGGATCCTCCAAACCGCGCAAGCGACTCAGCGTACAGCTGTGTGCAACAACAGCGTCAAGTGCGGTGGGTTTGCAGAGGAGGGGGGGAGGGGGGTGAGCAAGGGCAAGCCAGAGAAGAATTCACACAGTGTCGGGATGTATTCTTCTTAGAAGACTTGCAAAAATCAAAGCAAGGAAAAGCCTGACACGAATGCACACAATGTCGATGTACGAATGAAATAGGACGAGTGGCAAAAGGGGGCACATGAAGCTTGGGGCTGTGATTGCAGTCTTAGATGCAGCGGTGCACACACGCAACGAGACCGTCCAGCGACAAGCTCATCAAGGCAACCCAGTGTCCAACGAGGGCGGGAGCAACACACGCAGCTGTCACATCTCACCCATGCACCGCAGACAAAAAAGAGACGCCAGCTGCAACCACACACCAACAGACTGACAAATCATGCCAGTCAGTCCTGTTGGCACTCACGAGCTTTTGCCATAGAAAACTGGGCATGATCATGTCCGATGCCGCAGCAAATAACATCCTCCTCAACTTTCACGAGAGCACCCAGCACAGCACCAAGTGCTGGCAACGTTGCACATGACATGCCACCAGAGTGGTGACTAGAGCTGCAAGGTAGGGGGCCATGACAGGGGGCGAGACGACGGCCAATGGAGGCCGGGCGCAGCAGGCACTCACTGTCTATGCGCATGGGGCCTCAACTCACATCCTGTCATGCCAAGGGGCAAGATAAGACCGACAGGATTTCACATGAACTCTCAATGAATGGTAGGGCCTGCATCAGATGCATCATGCAGCAGCAAACGTGCACCCATGCTTACCTTCACTCTTTGCACCATGTCGATGCCGGGCTTCTGCAAGAACGACTCATCCGTGTACAGCGCCAGCGAGTGCCCAATGAAGTCTGTCGTCTGCTTGTCCAGTCCAAACTTGCTGTGGCACAGTAGCAGCACACCAGCAAGAAAGCAAGGGAGCAGAAGCACAGACAGGGCATAATTTCTTGAGAGAGTGCAAGGGATAGGAGAAGCAGCAAGGAGCGCGTGAAGAGCAATCCGATGCAAAACAGCAGAGGTGGATGCAGGCTTAGGTTCCCAAGGCAGAGCTCAATGTACAGTGGGAGGCATTGGGTACAATCCGACACACATTTGGTCTCCTGTGTGACACAACATGGCACATGTGCTGCCAGTGCAGCTGAACAAATGACACAACGGTTGTGCTGCAGTTGCAGTGCATCTGCCAATGAGCCTGACTTGTGTGGAGGTTATGTCGACATGCGGATGCTCTCACACAACACCACACACTGTTGCACTGTGCAATGATGATGCACACGCGTCTGGCATGAACAAGACAGCCACCACTTCAACATCTATGATGACAGCAGTGGTACCAGTGGGGCAATGGCGACCAAAGCGATGGCGACAAAGGGGACTGCAGAGGCAGCAACTGCAGCAAAGTTGCAGCTGCAGAAGCTCCTGACTGCAGCAACAGTAGAGCCAGCCCATTGGCGCAACAGAGACGGGCGCAACGGCACCGGCACCAAAGAATTACTCTAAAACAAGGTATTTGTCCAAATGTTCCTTCAATTGAGGGTGTGCTTCGCGTTTTGAATGAAACTTTAATGTTTTCAACATTCGCCTTTTTTTTCTAACCATTTTCAGGGATTGTATGATCGGATGAAACTTTGGCCCTCAAACATTGCTTCGGTGTTTCATTCGGCGGCCTCGTGACTTGTTTGGTGCCAGAAAAAAGCAAAAATTCGGTCCAGGTCAACTCTCCAAGTCGGCCTGCACCAAATGCGCACACGAAGCTTCAAAGTTCAAAAATCCGAGCTTCAATGACCCGAGTGAACGTCACGGGTGGAGAGTGCTGCAAGCAAGCATATCCGCGCCAACGAAGCTGCCGTGGCAGGTCACTTTGCACCTTTACCACGAAATCAACATGCGAACTGCTGGTCAGGCATTTTTTTTCCTAAAGTAAGACGAAGCTCCACATTGGGTCAAACGATTGGGCAAACCCAGGAAAATTTAGTATTTCAGTCAAACAATGAATTCTTTAATGCACTCTACGGGCAAAAAAAAATAATGAATATAGGCGAATGCAAAAGACATTGCGGTAGAAGTTGGTTGGTTGTCTGGCCAGGGGTCCCCCGGCCCTACCTCCGAACACCACCAGTGGCGACTGACAAGCCAAGTCACGTTGGCCCAATGACTCTTCACTAGCGGAGATGACACCCACAACAACAAGGACATTGGGACAACATTACCACCAGCCATCGACTGTAGACGCCCGACAAACTACCTCGTTCGAAGAGCTGAGGGAGGAGTGATGGTCGAGGAGGAGGGGGAGGGAGAGGGGGAGGAGGAGGAGGATGAGGAGGAGGAGGAGGAGGAGGAAGAGGATGAGGAGGAAGAGGAGTGTAGTTTACATACTCGAAGACATCTTTGGCCGTGTTCTTGGTGAGGTCCATGCCCTTGTGTGTGGAAGGGTTGTTGGCATCGTAGTCCTGCACGTAGATGAAGAAGCTGCGTGCGCGACCCTTTTCGAAGAAGCCCATGAGTGGCGACACCAGCGCCTCCTTGTCGTTGGCTGGCACCTTGTACACCTGCAGCGGCATGCATGTACACACCAGCAAGGCCACACGGGAACCAGAGAACGGAAGGGAAATGAGTGGGTTGGACAACTCCAGAAGCCAGTGTGTTGCCGTTGGTCCTCCCGATCAAGAACTGCCGCAAAACAACAAGCTACACGTCCAGCTTTGAATACCACACTGGCCATCTTCCAGGAAGGCATGAGGCATGAAGCGTGAGGCCTGAGGCATGAAGGCATGAGGCATGAGGCATGAAGCGTGAGGCATGAAGCATGAGGCCTGAGAATTGAGGCACAGAAAGGAGCTACGCCTCACAAGGGCTGCCTGGAGATTCTTCTTCACGCTGAAGCTTTGGCTTTCTCAATCACTGGTGAGAGCACCCATGGCAGCAGCAGCAGCATTGACCAGCAAAGGTGTGAGTGGCCGAATTCTGCTCCATTGTCAATCGGCCATGCTTGACACCATGCCGAAGCTGGGGTAGCGACAACAATGAGACCAGAAGGGTTTCAGCGCATGTCACTACATTGTGGACACAAGAGGCTCACAAGCATAACAGACATCGCTCATGCCTTACTAGCACTGGCCAGCACCCATCACCACAATTAGAAAACACCATTAGGCATGCAGCAAGGGAGAATTCACACTTCACAGCCACCCCTTCCATGCTGCTGCTGCAGCTGGCGCTGCTGCCGCCACTGCACCTGCAATTGCTGTTGTTGCTGGTGAAAAGAGCATTTCTAGTTGACTCTGCAATTGCTCCCTACACAGGTTCTGCCCTGTGTCACTGGCGATGCCACGGCAAGGAACACTTCTGTTTGCCGCAGCTGAAGTGGCCTACCTTGCCTTGCTTGAACACGTAGCTGCCGTCCACGGCCTTGAACAGCAGGTACTTGGTCACGTCCGTGCGGATGAGCACACGCACCAGCAGCCCGTTTGCCATCATGAACTGCACAATGCAAATACTCCACATTTAGAGTGAGCCACAGCCAGCAATGCCGGCGTCAGAGCCTACTCAGCACTTGCCTTGAGAGCTCTACCATCCATAGTGGGATGAAAATCGGTCAGGTCACTGGACACGTTCTTGAAATGTGTGCACATGGATCTTCTGGTGAAATCACGACTCCCCTTTCCCAGCCACAACTTCCTCTTGCTGCCCTCTCATCTAGCATCTGTAGGCTAGCTCTATGGGACCCCACAAACCTCCTATGATCATGCAAAGAGACCCCTCAACATGCCAACTATATGCCAGCTGCCAGCCTGGCAAGACTCTCACCCCTAACCATCTCCCTGCCCCTTGCCAACAATTTACAACCATGCATTGGGAGCGTCAGTGGCATCTCCAATTGTCTGGCCACTTGACGCTTCTATGCTCTCCTCCACAGTCGAGTCATGGTCAGTGCCTCCACACATTCCCTGCTTCTGACCATTCCCCTCGTACCCTAGTCACATCCAGCACCTGCTCTCCTCTAGTACCCACCCTGGTCCTCACATTGGCTTGCATCTGCACATCTGCGCCCTTCTCTCGACTCTCAGCCATCCTTGTGCTTCAAGCAGCTCACCTAGGCAAAAACAACAATGACAATCCACGGCTTTCCCCAGTTCGATCACCAGGCAATGCCGTGATTGCTCCTCACTGGAAGGTAGGGCATGGAACGTCTGTGTACCTTGGGCGTCATGTCCACGTTGTAGTCTCGGCTTGCGCCCAGTGAGGCAGGCGGGGTCACTCCCGGGCGAAACTTGGCAAACAACTGCCAGGAACAACACCAAGAAACGCCACACCAGACGGCACCACACCGCGCCACACCGCCCCGCGCCCCACCACAGCAATGCAACCCACAGCACACTGTGCTGCCTGCTCGTGACTCAAATTACTGCAGAAAGGACGCTATCACTTGCCAAGAGTGCGTCAACAGAGTGCAGCAGCACATCCCACGAGGCATTTTCCTTCCGCTGGGAGGATACATCAACTGAACAAAAAGCACCTGCTTGAAAACCTTGACCTTCTTCCCATGACCTGGAAGACGCGGAGGCAACCAACACCAAATGAGGCCAGACTATCTGACAGCCGAAATTATCACTACTGGGCTGGCTTCGACGGAGCCACAGTGCGGGCACTACATTCCTGTGAGTGCCCAAGCAGTGGAAGACCCGGCCCGGCCAAGGCTGTGCGAGCGTGACACACCTGGATGAGGTTGAGAGAGGCGCACTCTCCTCCGTAGTAGTCATTGCGGTCCATGTGCAGCACCTGGAAGCAGGAAGGGAGATGCACAGAACCAAAAACTGGGGTGACTGGAAAAGGAGCCAGACTCTTGGCATTTCAACGCCGTGGAGCCAAAGCACAACTGCAGCAAGTTGCGGTCGGGCAGACGCGATGGAAGCCTGCGACCGAAGTGAGAGCGGATGCGTCGAACACACGTCAACAGGGAAAAAAAATATGGCAGCCCGTCAGCGTCAAAAGCACCCTGCACATGTCATGGCACATGCTGTAGCGGCGACCGCAGAAGCGCTTGTGAACGGATAGCACAAACGCCACGCGATGACGGTGCCGTACGCATCGTTCCAGTAGAGGGGGGTTTCAAAAAATGCAACACACTTCGGACGAGCGTTGGCAAACAACCGTCCAGAGGCCGCCATTGACCAAAGGACACGAGCACGAGCGACGGCTCCAAAAAAAGCTACATTTGAGCACCGAAAGAAAGGCCCAGACAGCTGACGATAAAACTCTCCGTGAGGTGAAGTAGGTGGCGGGAACGGCAGTCGGAGCTGAAAGGCACGCTATCATTCCGTTGATGACGTTCCATTGCTCCGATGACAGGAGTATTTTCACGGAACTAAAACGAGATCTAGCGCATGAGCGAGTGATGCTGCTGAAAAAAATAAGTGGCGTCTTGCCACGCGCACGGACCTTGACGCCATTGACGGAGAGCAGGCCGCTGAGGATGCACTCCTTGAGACCGGTGCCGAGCACAATGACGTCGTACGTCTCATCCATGGCGAAAAACTAACGGGAGAACAACCAGCTGCAGAGGGACGCTGCACGAGACGCCCAGGAGGCAATCTGGCAAGCTGGCGCACACAAGTGCAGGCGGAGGCAACGAGCTATCGACGACGTGGTGGTTGGGAAAAGAGATGGGGTGCGGCAGAGGGGTGAGTGAGGAACACGGCCTTGCAGGCAGTGAAGCGTCAAGCAGCGGAATGGCAAGAAGCCGGTGCCCGTGAAGGAGGGCGGTCGCTCCCAGCGAGGGAGGCGGGGCAGGTGCCGGGCCAGCGGCAAGCCACGGCTGCTGCCGTCGTCGCCATCGCACATCCAGCCTGCTGCTGCTGCGGCAGCTCGCTGAATCGTGCCTGTTTGATCGACCTCTGCTGTCTTTGATTGACGAAAAAACGCCTGCTGCTGCAATCCCTCCTGAGACCGCTGCGAGGGGAAGCGTGCAAGCGGTGGGAAGTGAGCCAAGCAAGCTGCTTGGCCGACACGTCACGGCTCCAGCAGGACAACACAGACGACGTCAATTCAAAGCTGGGACGGCCGGCCGGCATACGCCGGTAGCTACCCTGTCAGTCGCCGACAATAGATGGAGGCCGTCTGCTTGCGACGTTGCATCCGGAGCGTTCTTCAGTGGTTGACGGCAGGTGGGTCTCGATTGCTCAGATCATACGTCGGGTGAGGCTGGGTGTCGTTGAAATCGGTCGTTGGACGCTATCGGACTGTTCGTGGCGCATTTTGTTGAAGGACATACGGAGTCCACGAATTGCCGGCCGCCTAGCGCTCATTATCATCGCCGGTCAGAAGACTGGCGCAGCCGGTCAGATCCGAAGCGTCTCTTCCCGAACGCGGACGCATGTCGAGGTTCCAACTATCTATATTCGCACGTGATTGGTGGAGACGGGGATTGTTGGGCCGATTCCATTCAGTCACCCGTGTTCTGCGTGGGGCCCGCTAGGATTGTTGGAGGAGGGAAGTTTTGAGTACATCCGGACGGATCGACGTGGAGTGCCGAGTTACGCAGCCTAGGCGACTGTAAGGATGAAACCACGCGGACAGGAAGTTGCGGTCATCGCTGAAATCGATCGTTGAGGAGCCCAACGACCGATTTCAACGACACCCAGCCGTCGTCATCTAGGAGACCAGCCTCTCCGGACACCATCTTGTCGCCACGACGTCGTCGGATGCCAGATACGGCTTCATGGTCCGGTTGAATTGGGTGAAAACACAATATAACCCTCACAACAGATAATAAAGCTGATTGCCCCACGCTTCCTCAAACTTCTTGCTGACCCTTGCCTCGGAAACAAATCAACACTTTGCCCCCTCCGCAGAGTCTGTTATGCCAAACGGAGCGTAGATGGTGAAAAGGTAATATTTTCAAGGCAGAAAACGATTTAGGATTTGGGAAAAGGAGCAATTTAGTATTAGCGGTAAGTGTACTTCCATGACAAGTGTCAGAATGATCGAATATAAATATACAAGTGTCGAGTTATTAATGAAGCATAGTTTGGGTCGTTTCTTTGATTGTTGAGCAACGCGTGCGGAGTCGCGTCGTGAGTGGTCGGATTCAGGAACGTGCGCCGAGAAGTCGAGGGTCTTCGAGAACCGCAGTGAAGATGCAAGATGTGTTTAAGTTCGTTGGTCACTCACATCTCTCTGCCCTCTTGTCTCCACCTCCATGCACACACATGTACAAATTAATTTGACATGGCCTCACCTGGGGAGACGCCAAGCAACTCTACTGTGGCTGACATCTTTGGCGTGCTTCATCCACGAGTGTCATCTGGCACTTGCATGACCATGACTTGACTCCTATCACATGTGGGATAGATGTTAGGGCTCGTACACTCTGACTGCCGTGCCCTGTATCATGCTTGCCTTGAGTGTCTTGTGGGGAGCTGCATTTACCGGGTGCTGATCCTTAGGGGCCACCTTGCCAGGTTTTACCCGTGCATTGGTGAGTAGCCGCCGCTCGGTTTTATGCCGAAGCGGTCCGGCTCGACCCCCAGGTGGCGGTGTGTACTCGCTTGGGTGTGATGCCCGTAGCGAGTGCATGCTCACCGGATACTAAGTCTCGCTCGCTCCCCCCCACGCTCTTGTCTTGGTTCTTCTCAAACTAATGAAGGCAAGCATTCCCACATCCATGGCGTCGGTTGCCCTTGCCCGTGACTGTGTGTCTTCACGTGCTCATCCTAGGAAGATTCCTAGTAACTACTGGTATCAGAGCTAGTGCGAATCTAATCCACAACTCATCGATCCTCGGCACTCTCCTCGGTGCATCTCCCGCACCCGTGGCCCTCTTGGCCACTCAACGCCATCTTGGCGAGTGACTCTTGTCACAAGCCCTCGGCACCGCACAGCATCATCCAGCAGTGTCGCAGTGCCTCTCATTGATCCGCTTGCAGCCGCCGCACGAGGTCGTACACGGCTACTCCCGCGTCACCCCATTTGCCGAACCGTCTCCGACCGGAAGCGTCACGGCTGCTCTTGGCCACGCTCAACCTTAGCTCACTGTCTCAGTGCAGCTCAGCCTGTTCAGCACCATTCCGCTGCTCTCAGCAACCTGCGGCTGTCCCAAGCTCTCACGGTCGCGGATTAGCTGGCAGCCATCCGGAGTCGCTCTGAGACTCCCTCTGTCGCCACACCCTCTTCGGCTGCACATCCCTCTGTCACTCTTGACAACCTCTCAGCCCGCAACGGCCTTCTTGCTGCCCCGGTTGCCCTCAGCTTCTCCTTGAACAGCCACGCTGGATTCACCACCTCTGGATGGTCCTCTAGACGAGGAGTTCGACCCTCCTCGAACAGCAGCACGCCACACAGCGACTTCTCTCACACTGCTCGCTACTGCAGCAGCCAACATCGCCTCCATTCGTGCGTCTACTGCATCAGCGGTCCTGACACCCACTGGTGTCCAGCGAGAACTGACGCCGCACGTCGCCACGGGCGTTCTGGTCGCATCAGCATCTGCAGCCGTGGCGGGAGCTACGGTTACTGGGCTCCTCTGTCTCACTGTGGCAGTCGCGGGGTGGGTTGCCGTTCTCTTCTCTTCAGCCGCAGAAGTGGTGGCACCTCTCTTCGCCTTACTGCCTCGACACTAGCTCGGTGAGCTTCTCTTTAGTCTACACTCGGCATTGCATCTACATTTCACCTCCCTCTCTCTCTCTCCCCGCATACTCCAAGCATGCCAGGACCAGAGGAAACTATAAAGGCTCTTCAAGCCGCCCTTAGTGAAGCATTGGCGGCATGCTGCAAGGCGGAGGATGATCTGTACAAGAACAGTGAGGCACAGCACGAGTTAGCCACCACAGTAGCGACCCTAGTCATAGATCGTTTACGAGCCGTCCCAGCCCTTGCAGTTGTTCTCCCGTCTGATGACACTGCATCTGCTGACTCCTCTGTGCCACCCAGCGGTGCTGTTCCCAACTCCTCCTCTCCTGCTCTCTCAGTAGCTGCCTTAGCCCGGGTACTCCTACCCACACGACATAGGGACTTTGAGACTCCACCACCATAGTTCACATCCAAACTCACCCTCACCTCCTGGGAGACGCGCTTCAGCGCGTGGGCCCAAGGAGAACTGTTGTGGGAGTACTACTCAACCGCAAAGGCACCGTTTGTTCCACAGCCAACGGAAGCAGCTCGTGTTGTCCGCGCTCTCATCGCTGCTGGCCCAGAAAGCCCGCTTGATGACATTGGTACGTATAATGCAGACCCCATCCGTGGCACTCTAGCTTATCCTGTCGGTGCATACGCTCTCATCCGTCGCCGCAAAATAATCACTGGGCATGCAGCCCAGAGTGCTCTGACCGTACAATTCAACACCTTGCAGATGCGCGCTGATGAGACAGCCGACGAGTATTGGGCACGGAGCTTGCGCCTGTTGCGCGACCTCGGCAAGGCTGCGCCTGGCCCTCTATCTGACTGCTTGTCCATTGTTGCTGGACTGATCCCTGAGCTCTCAGACCTCTACCTACATGTCTCACAGGCAGAGCTTGAGCGCCTTGCCTCCTCACCTCTCTCTGCGGATACGCCCCCAGGGATTGGGCCTCTCTGCGACTTTACTGCCTCCCGTCTCACTGACTAGTGGAACAGTCTTCAGAACAAGCGCATGCACCGCGCTGCTCTCGCTGCCGTGACCACCTCCTCTTCTTCCTCTGCAGCAGCCCCTACCCCCTCTTCCTCCACTTCCTTTGCAGCCTCCCACTTGACCCAAGCAGCCTCCGGTGGTGGGGGTGGTGGCTCAAACCACAGCGGGAGCCGTGGTGGGGGCAAAGGACGTGGGGGTGGTCGTAAGGGTAAACCCTCCTGTGGTGCCCCCATCGACGCTGAAGTAACCTGCTGGAACTGTGGCGCTACTGGCCACTCAGCTCCAAAGTGCCCAGCTCCCCGTGATGATGCTCGCTTGGCGT
Organism: Penium margaritaceum; assembly: GCA_023375785.1. NCBI lineage: Eukaryota > Viridiplantae > Streptophyta > Zygnematophyceae > Desmidiales > Peniaceae > Penium > Penium margaritaceum. The sequence goes on along the minus strand of SZWC01003722.1, from coordinate 156,377 downwards.
CCTCCATGCGTGCCCATTGGGCCCGCACTGGAATCACATCCTCTTCTGCAACAGTAGCGGCGACCATGGGTTCTCCGTCCTCTTCCCCCTCGGGCTCCGCTCTCTCCACCATATCCGCACCACTTCAGCCATCTCCCTCACCTCCCAATACTTGGGGCTAGATTCCGCCCCCTGGCGGTCCTCCTTACTACGGCCCACCCTCCTCGCACTACTCAGCACAAACCTGGACGCGGTATGATGGGCACCTCTCTGACCGCTCTTCCGACCGTTCCTCTGATCGCTCCTTGGACCGTCGTGACGAAGAGCGCGTCCTTAAGCGCTGCTCGTTGAGCTTCTCCACCTTCGTTCTCAGGGAGGTGAGAGTGTGAGTGGCCAGTGTCGTGTGTCTGTCAGTGAGTCTGATGCCACTCTCCGGGGTACAGCGTCTGGTGGTGTGCAAGGGGATATGCCTGATGCTTGTGATTGGATTGAGGATTGGCAGTCTCATACACTTCCCACTCGTCTTGGAACAGCCTCTCCCCTGTCTTCACGTGGTTCTGTTGCCATCTGCCTTGTCCTCCCAACCACTCGTGCGGCACCAGGCCTCTGGAAAATTGATTCAGGGGCCACTCATCACATGACATGTTGCCGCTCCTCCTTTGTCTCACTTGGTCCGGTTGGCTCTGTTCGCTCTGTCCGCACTGGCTCTGGCCAGCTTCTACCTGTCCATGGCGTTGGCGTTGTCAAATTTGTCGGCCCTGGTGGCACTGTGTATCTCCCTGATGTGCTGTACGTCCCTGACCTAGAGGTCAGTCTGCTCTCTGTAACCACCCTCGACGACCAGGGCATGGACTTCTCGTCCAGTCGTGGCCTTGCCTCCATCTCTCTGCGCTCATCTGGACATGTTGTTCTCCGCGGCGTGCGCTGTGACCGGCTCTTTCGTGTGCCACTGTCCCTTCCCTCCTCTTCCGCTGCCTCTGCTCTTGTTCACGTGGCACCCTCCCTGTCCCCTGCTCATGCTGCGCTCTTGCATCGCCGGCTGTGTCATCTTCACACTGCTGCCATTCAGGGCTTCCTGCGCCTCCAGCCGGCCGTGGGCCTCGACCCCGCCACCTTTCCACCCCCATGTTCCACCGACTGCCTTGACTGCGCCTCTGGCAAAATGCACTGCTCTCCGTTCTCCTCCTCTGAGTCCACCACCTCTCACCCCCTTGATCTGGTTCACGCTAACGTGATGGGTCCTCTTCCCCACACGTTCCTGGGTGGTCTTGGTCGCTATGTTCTTTGTCTGACTGATGACTTCTCCCGCTACCATTGGGTCTTTGCCCTCCGTCACAAGAGTGATGTCAGTGATTTCATTGAGGCCTGGCTTCCCCAGGCAGAACGCGCCTATCTCCGCCCTCTGCGCGTGTTTTGCAGTGACCGCAGCGGTGAGTTTCTCGGCCCTACCTCCCGCTTTCTTGAGTCTCGTGGGGTTCACATTGAGTGCACCCCTCCCTACACCCCGCAAAAAAACGGAGTGTCCGAGCGTTGGAACCGGACTCTTGCTGACGGTGTGCGCTCTCTCCTTGCTGCGTCCGTTTAGTCTCCGCTGTTCGCTTTTGAAGCCATGTCCTACATGACGTGGGTGTGGAACAGGGTCCCTCATGGTCCCCTCCCCCACACTGTTACCCCCTTCGAGCGTTGGTTGGGTCGTCGTGCTAACTTGCGTCTTGCCCGCGTCTGGGGCTGCCTTGCCTCTATCTGGCTCCCAGTCGGCCACCGTGATGGCATACTGTCACCCCGCGGTCGCCTGTGTATTTTCTTGGTGTCTCTCCCTTCTCCAAAGCTTGGCGTTTCTGGGATCCCTCCCGCAGTCGCGGCATTGAGTCTCGGGATGCCTTGTTCTTTGAACACTTGTTCGAACGCGACGTCTCCCATTTCTCTGGGCCTCCACTTCAGCTTGGTTGGGCTGGGGATGGTCTTTCCTCCCTTTCTAGGATCTCTACTCTTCCCTCCGCGCGTCCCTCGGCCCCCTCTCCGTCCCCTGCTGTTGCGCCTCCTTCCTCTCCTGTTGTGCGACCTGTCTCTCTCACTGACTCTGTGTTGCCCACCCTGCCTACTACTGCTTCACACCCCACCTCTCCTGCTGACACGGCACACACTGCCTCTCCAGCGGTCCCGGCACACCCCAGTTCTCCCTCTGTGTCCGTCTCTCCAGCTGCTGCTGTGCAACCAGCTTCTCCCACCGACACTACACACATCACCTCACCAGTCCTAGTCTCGTCTGCCTCTACAAAGCCTGTTCCTCCCATGTCACCCTACACACGTGGAGGTCGTCTTCATTCTCTCCCCTCTCAGTCCCATCCTGTTGTCTCTGGTGACCCTGGCCTCCGTGCTCTTGGTCTTGTGACCTCTGGCCTGTCTGCCGCGGCCTCCGTTGTGCACCCCAGCACTGCACTTGGCTACTCCCTGATTGATCAGGAGTTTCACTCCGCCCTCTCATCGTCAGTCGCTGGGTATGTTTCCTTGTGCTTCGCCACTGTCGGTCTCTCTCCTCTCCCACCTGAACCCGTTACGGTACAGGCAGCGCGTGCAGCCACTGACTCCTCTCTATGGGAGCAGGCCATGAAGGCCGAACTTGACGCATTGTCAGATCACAATGTGTACGAATTGGTAGATCTACCCCCAGGCCGCAAAGCCGTTGCGGCTAAGTGGGTGTATCGCCGCAAACTCAACCCAGACAACACTGTGGAAAGGTACAAAGCACGACTACGTGCAAAGGGGTTCTCCCAGGTTCCTGGGGTTGACTTTGACGAGACGTTCGCGCCGGTAGGCCGCTACACCACTGCCAGGGCGCTGCTCAGCCTAGTCGCTCAGCATGACTGGGAGTTGGAGCAGATGGACGTCAACAATGCCTTTTTGCACGGCAAGTTGGATGAGGAGATCTACATGGTGCAGCCACACGGTTTCTCAGATGGTACAAACCGTGTGTGGCGACTGCGCAAAGCCCTCTATGGGCTCAAGCAGTCTCCTCGTTGTTGGAATCAGGAGATCACGGCAACCTTGGAAAAGGGTGGCTTCAGGAGGAGTCCAGTGGACCCCGCCCTATTTCTCATTCCCCCTTCACAGCCACTGGTTGCCATCCTCGTGTACGTTGATGACCTTCTCATTGCATCTCCCAACATGTCAGCAGTCTCTTCAGCTAAGTCCCTTCTCCAAGCAGCCTATAAGATGAAAGACTTGGGGCCGGCTCGGGTCTTCTTGGGCATGGAGCTCGAGCGGGACCGGGCACGCCGCACCCTGCACATGCACCAGGCTGCGTATGTCCGCAGCCTGGGGGAGCGTTTCAGGGCACTCCTCACTGCAGTTCCCTCCGCCTCTACACCCATGACCCCCGCTGGGCAGTCACTGCTGAAGTCCCTGGATCTCTCTACACTGGGGGAGAAAGGTGATGTCACTGACTATCTCAGAGTCATAGGGTCACTGATGTACCTTGCCACCACCACCCGTGCTGATGTGGCTTTTGCTTTCAACTTCCTGTCCAAGTTCTCTCAGTGTCCACGTGAGCGACACTTGGAAGCTGCCCTGCGAGTTGTGTGCTATGGTCTCTCCACACCACGTGTCGGTCTCTTCTTCCGTGCACAACCCTCTCTTGTGGTTGACGGATTTACTGACAGTGACTGGGCACATGACTCTGATGCACGCAGCCGCACAGGTTACATCTTCATGGTTGGGGGAACAACAGTCTCATGGAAAAGTGGCAAACAGGGGTGTGTTGCTCGTAGCACAGCAGAGGCTGAGTATGTGGCACTCGACGCAGGCACATGTGAGGCTGTCTGGCTGTGTCGTCTTCTCTAGCATTTGCGTGTCCCCATTCGTTGCATCACTCTGCGTTGCGACAATCAAAGCACCAAGGCCATTGCCGAGAACAGTGGCATGCATCACTCACGCACCAAGCACATCAATGTGGAGCATCACTTTGTTCGTGAGTGCATTGCCGCTGGTATTGTCCGAGTTCCGTGGGTGGACACACGTTCTCAAAGAGCAGACTTCTTTACCAAGGCCCTCAGTCGCAATGTCTTCAAAAGTGTTGCTCATGCTGTTGGTCTCATCTATCCCCATGACCCCGGCTGAGTGCATCTACTCAGCCTTCTGTTCTCATGAGCTTGCATGTGTGTGGGGGTGATTGCCTGCGGGTCATGGAGGAGTGTTTAAGTTCGTTGGTCACTCACATCTCTCTGCCCTCTTGTCTCCACTTCCATGCACACACATGTACAGATTAATTTGACATGGCCTCACCTGGGGAGACGCCAAGCAACTCTACTGTGGCCGACATCTTTGGCGTGCTTCATCCAGGAGTGTCATCTGGCACTTGCATGACCATGACTTGACTCCTATCACATGTGGGGTCGATGCTAGGGCTCGTACACTCTGACTGTCGTGCCCTGTATCATGCTTGCCTTGAGTGTCTTGTGGGGAGCTGCATTTACCGGGTGCTGATCCTTGGGGGCCACCTTGCCGGGTTTTACCCATGCATTGGTGAGTAGCCGCCGCTCGGTTTTATGCCGAAGCGGTCCGGCTCGACCCCCAGGTGGCGGTGTGTACTCGCTTGGGTGTGATGCCCGTAGCGAGTGCACGCTCACCGGATACTAAGTCTCGCTCGCTCCCCCCACGCTCTTGTCTTGGTTCTTCTCAAACTAATGAACGCAAGCATTCCCACATCCATGGCGTAGGTTGTCCTTGCCCGTGACTGTGTGTCTTCACATGCTCATCCTAGGAAGATTCCTAGAAACTACTGGTATCAGAGCTAGTGCGAATCTAATCCACAATTCATCGATCCTCGGCACTCTCCTCAGTGCATCTCCCGCACCCGTGGCCCTCTTGGCCACTCAACGCCATCTTGGCGAGTGACTCTTGTCACAAGCCCTCGGCACCGCACAACATCACCCTGTAGTGTCGCAGTGCCTCTCATTGATCCGCTTGCAGCAGCCGCACGAGGTCGTACAAGGCTACTCCCGCGTCACCCCGTTTGCCGAACCGTCTCCGCCCGGAAGCGTCACGGCTGCTCTTGGCCACGCTCAACCTTAGCTCACTGTCTCAGTGCAGCTCAGCCTGTTCAGCACCATTCCACTACTCTCAGCAACCTGCGGCTGTCCCAAGGTCTCACGGTCGCGGATTAGCTGGCAGCAATCCGGAGTCGCTCTGAGACTCCCTCTGTCGCCACACCCTCTTCGGCTGCACATCCCTCTGTCACTCTTGACAACCTCTCAGCCCGCAACGGCCTTCTTGCTACCCCGGCTGCCCTCAGCTTCTCCTTGAACAGCCACGCTGGATTCACCACCTCTGGATGGTCCTCTAGACGAGGAGTTCGACCCTCCTCGAACAGCAGCATGCCACACAGCGACTTCTCTCACACTGCTCGCTACTGCAGCAGCCAACATTGCCTCCATTCGTGCGTCTACTGCATCGGCGGTCCTGACATCCACTGGTGTCCAGTGAGAACTCACGCCGCACGTCACCAGGGGCGTTCTGGTCACATCAGCATCTGCAGCCGTGGCGGGAGCTACGGTTACAGGGCTCCTCGGTCACACAATGTTGTTTAGAAACAGTTGTGCTGTTCCCTCGGTGGTGAATGTGGTCGTTGTCAGGATGAAGTGGGACGTGCTGGAAAACCTATCGACGACCATGAGTCAGATCCCTCGGGTTTGACCAGTAATACTGTGACGAATTCCATGGAGATGTCTGTCCATGGTTTTGTTCGAACAAGGAGCATGTGCAGATGTTTGGGTGGCCTAGTGCGACGGGATTTTTGTCGCTGACATGTATCACAGGTTTTGCATATGTTGGCCACATCGGATTGCATCTTGTCCCACCAATAGTTTTTTGCGAGCTTCTTCAGTGTCTTGTCCTCTACGAAGTGTCCACCAGGTCCGGTGTCGCGGCCTCTTCGAGCAGCATACTGCAAAGTTCGTCATTCGGGGGAATGACCACTTGGCAAGTGAAGCGTCGTCGCCAGCAGGCGCCACGATGTGTCAAACAAGCATTTCACTTCATCATATCCCATGTGCTCATCGTAGCCTCGTACGAACCGTCGCTCGAGGTATGGGTCTCGTAGTAGCTGTAGCATTACCATGTTAGTCATAAATATGGTCGGCGGTTGAATTCGTCCGCTGGATTGATTTAGCCTGGCTGGCACTCGATATCATAGTCGAACCCAGATTCAAAGTACTCCATCCATCCGGTTTGACGTCGATTGAGATTTGGCTGTGTATGCAAATATTTTAACGCATGGTGGTCGGTGTGCACGATGCATCCGTGACACTCTAGGTAGCATCGCCACGTCTTGAATGCATCACCGCCAACATCTCCTTCTCATGTACTACATAGTTGAGTTCCGGTCCTCGTAGTTTTTGAGACATGTAGGCGATTGGTTGTTCGCCGTTGCCATGGTTTTACAGGAGGACTATCCCTATGGCTCGTTCTGATGTATCCGTGGCCATGACGTAATCGACCGTTGGATCAGCTACTCGTAGGGCTTGCGCCAAGGTCACAATGTTCCGCAAAGCCGTGAACGCTTCTTGTTCGCTGTCTCTTCACCTGCACTCATTTGCTTTTCGAGTGAGGTTGGAAAGAGGCGCTGACACTCGGGCGAAGTCCAGTAAAAAATCGCTAGTAGAAATTACAATATCTAAGAAAAACCTGAATTTCTCAAACGTTGGCCAGCGTCGGCCAATTAGCAACAAGTGCCAACTTTTTCGGATCCATGGTGATCCGTCCACCGTTGATGACTGAACCAAAACACGATCGAACGATGACCAAAGTTGCATTTCGAGAGTTTTCCAAAAACATCTCTCTCTGTAAAACTTTGATTACTTTTGAAGATATTCTTTGTGCTCCTCCAAGGTGCACCTATACACCAATATGTTGTTGAGGTACAGCACGACAAAATCGTCGAGGTATGGATGAAAAATATTGCTCATTGCCGCCTTAAACGTCGCCGAGGAATTTGTAAGTCCAAACGACATCAACGTGAACTCAATGTTCGTGTAGCGAGGTCGGAACGCCATCCTCTTGATGTCGGTGTCTGCCACGTGTATGTAGTGATATCTACTGCGTAAGTCGATTTGTTGAAAATTTGAGCCTCTCGGAGCTGGTAAAAAAGTTGGTCAGCTCAGAGAAGAGGGTAGCGGTTCTTGATGGTAGCGTCGTTAAACGCCCGAGAATCCACGCACATCCGCATCTCGCTAGTTTTCATTTCTACGAATAGTATTGGTGTGTTGTACATTGACGTGGATGGACGGATGAACCCCTAATCGAGCATCTCGTTGAGCTGCTTTTTCATCTCGTTTAGCTCATGATCGCTCATCCGCTAGTCCCCTGGAACTATAGGTCTACTGCCCGGCTTCAGCTTGATGTGATAGTTCTCGTTCAGGAGGTAAAGTTCTCAGGAGCTTGTCGGGGAAGACGTTTGGAAACTCCTGGATGAGTGGTGCGAACTCTTCAGGTACCATCGTGAACTTCATTGATGCCGATGAGGCTGATGAGGTCGATAATGAGCCATCTGTTGCCACTTCCACTTTCATCATTGGATCAAGATGTATGAGCCACACACGAGCTCCTCGTCCTATGCAGTGCTTGGCCACGTTGAGCGGTATCGGCTGCACACGCTGTTGCTTTTTGGCTTCCATGGCTTCCTCTACTGCTTCCACCTCTACTACTTTCACTGTCGGCTTCCGTCCTGCACACGGAAGTTGTCGCTTGGCACCGTCAATGTCCACGTAGATGTTACCATTTTTCTAGTCGACCTGTTGATCGTGCCAATACAGGATGTCTCATCCGAGGATGATTTTGTGATCACTCATTGGACAAGACCTCCAGACCATTATTTCTCGTAGATCTCCCACTTGTAGTCATAGTGGTTCTCGGAGTCTCCATATCTGTGATCTCCCGTCAACGGTTTAGCCTTCGAGCACCCTTGGTTTGGTCGTCAAACCCGTTTTGCAAACCATGTCGCTACATACGAAGGTGTGTGAAGCTCCTCCGTCCTATTGTGCTGGTACCGTGCTGCAACTTTTGCATCCTCGAGGCAAAACTTTTAGCAGTATCTCCGGTTGGTCGTCCTCGTACCCCTTGTCAAACTTTGTGATCTCAAAACCCATTTATGACGATGTAGGCCATTTAGATGGGCAATCATTCATCGCACATAGCTCCTCACGGACAAGATTTGTGCCCCGTACTTTTGCCCTTTGTCGTTTCTTGACTCGTTTTTCTATGAATCTCCCCCCTTCTTGGCTTGCTGCTTGCTTCGACAGTTGCAAGCAATGTGCGTGACCTTTCTGTGGTTGTAGCAGGTTCGCGTATCTCTCTTCTCGACGGTGTACACTTCCATTGGAGTCGAGGAGTCTGCCGACTGGTTTTTCCCGTTTCCACGATAATTGTGGTTAGGAGGTCTCCAATTGTAGGATTTTTGGATCCAAGTATTGTAGTCGGTGATGTCAATTCTTTTTGCCAATGTGATCATCCGTGGTAAGTCGTTTTGGATGCCAAAAAGAGCGATCACTCGCCGGATGTCTCGCTTGAGGCCGTTCTTGTAATGGAAACACAATTCTTTGAGGGTGATATCCGCTTCGGTGATGATCTCGTAGAATCTTTACGTGTACTCTGCCACGATAGAATGCTGACATAGACACTCTAGTTTGTACTATGCGTCAGAATTCTCGTTCATTCGTCCAAAGCATGCGAGCATTGCAGGTGAAAATTCATTCGAGTCGGATGGTGGCGTCACTGCATCTTGCCATTGTGGACTGATCTGCTCCAAGGGTAGAACTCCTGCAGTTGGCGATGTGAGACGGGCGCCATTGGCCGTTGATGAGGCTCTGCCAGTCTCCTACTACCGTTTGATGGTCTTTAGATTGGACCACCAACTTAACGTCGTACCAGGCAAAAGCGCGGCCGCGAGATCAATTTTCTTTTGATTGTCGTTGACCCCAGCAGTGGTGAAGTACACCTCTAAACTCGTCAGCTACATCCAAACCATTGGTCCCTTTGAGCTCGCAGGATCGAACGGTTTCGGTAGAACCGGACGAATTTTGGGTTCGCTCGAGAGTTGAGAATTTCTCTTGACGAGCACCACTTCACACGCCCTTGCGTTGCAAAGAGCCTCCATCGCAATGTTAAGTTGTTGGAGCAGGTTTTGTCAATCCCCTCAAGCACGGAGATCCGGTTTGCCAGGTCCTCGCTGATCCACGCCTCGCGTCTAGTGCAACCTGTCGTCCCTGTTGCCGTCATCTAGGCCGTTGGTAGGGGTGGCTGGCAAAGGGACCAGTGGTTTGGATGTAGCTGACGACCGTATTGGTCGTCGAAGCCATAGGGGTTGTTCCAGCTACCATAGAGCCTGCCACGCTAGCATTCGCTGTCGCTTCAGGGTTGACGTGCATCGAGATGTTCTGCTCCTCCATCACTGAAGTCGTCGTTGAAAACCCGCTGTTGGTCGTTGGTAATTCTCACTTGCCTCACCTTGTAGTCGCGAAGTCTTGATGTGCGAGATGCACTGACGGATTGTGCGAGGTAGTCCTCTGGATGGGTAAAATAGTCAGATGCCTCTCCAGCACCGTTGTGCTCTGATACCAAGTGTTATGTCGAATGGAGCATAGTGGTGAATAAGTAGAGGTTGCGAGGTAAAACATGATTAAGAGTTTGGGACACTTGAGCAATTTATAATTAGTGGTAAGTGTACTTTGATGACAAGTGTCAGAATAATTGAACATATATATACAAGTGTTGAGTTACAAATGAGGCATAGTCAGGGTCATTGGGTCGCTTGTCAAGCAACACTTGTGGAGTCACGTCGTGAGTGGTCAGATTCGAGAAGGTCCGCCGAGAAGTCGGGGGTGTTCGAGAATCGACAGTGAAGATGCAAGATGCATCTTTATATATCTAGATTTGTCTTGGTACGTCGAGAAGTCGACCAAAAGGTCGTGATGCTTCTGTTTGTAGGTTCGCGATGGTGGTCAAAGCTGTCGGAAGGTTCGGGAATATCCACTAAGGGCGGGGCAGTTGGCCATTTTGCCCTCGACCATTGGAGTGAATATCGTTGTTCTTGTGACATGATGGGCAGTTTGTGTAATAACAAAAATATCCACTTAAAAAGATTCTAGAATCGAGTACGTATGGTACGTAAGCGAGTCAAAGGTTTTGATTTTTACCCTTCTGTTTTCTCAAAAAAACAACATTTTTCCACAGCACGACATGCGGTGTTGACATGCTAAGGTAATCTTTCTGTAAGATAGGCTTATGCAGAGTGCTTGATTTACTCCACTTCTAATACAGGGTCACGAACGCCCTTCGTTGCTGATTCCCACTATTTTTCCAACTCCTCATATAGCTAAAAGGCCTTCATTTTAAGCGACATGTTGTCGGATGCCAATCTCACTCCTGTTGATAGCCATGGTCACATCAAATTGCCAAATCAAAAAAACTTACTAACTTCCATTGAGGCTGCTACACCGAGCGGAATGTACGTGGTTCACAAGGATGAGGTGCGGGGAAAAGAGGATCTGGGTTTTTGGGAAAATGGAGAAATTATATTGATTAGTAAGTGCACTTGGATGACAAGTGTTGAGTTCGTCGAGCTCACGTATACAATGTCGAGAATGAAAATGAGGCATAAGTCGGGTGTTCGGTGCTCCAGCCGAGGAACGTGTGCGAGATTACGCCATGAGTGGTGGATTTGAGAAGCTCAGCCAAAAGGCCGAGGAGCTTTGAGAATATTGCGATGCTTCTTTATCAAAGTTGAGAATCGTCTAGAAGGCGACCGAACGATTTCAAGACATTGATATGGTTCACAACTCTTCTGTCGGCCATTCTTGAAAGTGGTTAAGGTTCTCAAAAAGTTCTAAATGGAACACCATATGTTGGGGCAGTTGGTCAAAATGCCCTCGGCATAACGGCGTAGAAGTCCTGAATTTTTCACGTGGAGGGCTATGAATGTCACAACTGAAATTCCCACATGGGATTGTTAGGGGCTTGTGTACGTCAGGGACGTAACACTCACCCCCTTTTAGCCGCGAAGTCCAAGCGCGTTGGCAGGCGTAGGTCGGTCACGACGAAAGTAGCCGTCGATAAGATGATTGACGTCTTGGAGTTTGTCATAGGGCTCCCAGCTGTTGTGCGCGCCGTCGTATACGTACCACTTGACCGGATACTCTATCATTTTCCCACTGCATCGAAGTCTGAGAATATCTTCAACCATGTACGGTATGCCTGTCCACTTGTACAGGAGGTTGAGGTGTGACATCTCAGCCAAGGAGGTCCTAACTGGGGTCCCAATAGTGCTTGATCTTGCTGATGTGGAAGACAGGGTGGATCGTCGTGCTTTTAGGGAGACGAAGTCAAGCGACGACGGGGGTTTGCATTCGCTCATTCTCAAACAATCCCAACCAGCAAGGTTTGAGATTCGCGAAGTCCTTTCCTCATATTTTGATATTCGCCGAGATAAGGAGGACGCGTTCGCCTCTATTGAACACATTATCGCTGCGATGTCGGTCAGTTGCACATTTCATAGCCGCTTGTGTCTTTGCAAGGATCTGCCGCGTTTTGGGTTCTGTGAAATCTGGGCGGTGGATGTCAACCGCGAGAATATCACTTTGACTTTGCAATCCAGCTGGTGTGGCCGGAAGCTTTCCATACACCACCTTGAAAGGGACTTAACCCGTTGCGGTGGAAGTGGCGGAGTTGTATGCGAGTTTGGCGGTCAATAGTTTTGTTGCCCAATCAGTTCCGTGTGGCTCGCATCACATTGGAGGAAGTTGTTGGAGTGTCAGGTTGGTTTGCTTGGTTTGGCTGTCGGTCTGAGGATGGAACGTTGTAGATGAATGGGTTTGATTGCCGTAGCCTGTCATCAATTCGCGCCAAAATGGCTGTTTAAGCTGTCATCTCTGTCACTCGTGATGGTACGTGGTACTCCGTGTAGTCAAACAATCTGATCAAAAAACAACTGTGATGTTTCCTCTACAGTGACGGGGGTCGTCGTCGGGATGAAGTGTGCCATTGTAGAAAGGTTTTCAACCCTGACAAGAATGGCGACATACACCTCGGGAGTGGCGCGTAGTGCCGTCACAAAGGCCATGCTGGCCCACGGTTCCGTTGGATTGGATAGGGGTTGAAGTAGGCCAGGTGAACGAGTGAGACAAGATGTTTATCTCTAACAGGTGTCGCACGATTTGCTAAAGGTGGCCACGTCATTCTGCATCGTGCCTCACTGGTAGTACTTTAGTAATTTTTTTAGCATCTTGTCCTTGCTGAAGTGTCCAAGTGGACCGGTGTCGTGGAATTCTTTCAATAGCATCTGTCATGGCTTCTCTTTTGGAGGAATGACGACCTAGCGAGTGAATCAACGTCGCTAGTAGGGATCGTCAAACCAAAACTTTGTTTTGTCATACCCATCGAACTCCTCGTAACCCTTTGTGAACAGCCTCACAAGGTACGGGTCTCGTTCAAGGAGCAACTCGCTAGTCTCAGCCATGAAATCTGGTCGTCAACTAAGAGCATCCGCCGGATTTTTTTCCCAGGTCTATACTCGATGTTGTAGTCATAGTCGGACTCGAGAAACTCCATCCACATGTCTTGAATGCATGTTGGAGTCATGTTGGGTGTCTTGACGGCTTAGATTCGGCTGGGTCTTGACATATTTCAGGGCGCGACAGTCAGTGTGGACGATGCATCGTCGGCATTCAATGTAGCATCAACATGTCTTGAACACGTGTACAACTGCAAAATTTTCCTTCTCATGTAACATGTATTTCAGTCCTGCAGCAGGAGGGCCGGTTCGGCCCTCACGGCCCTCGCAAATCACGAGGGCTGGCCGGCGGCCAGCCACGAGTTGGCCACCGGCTAGCTGGCAGCCCGTCGGCTGGGTGGCCGGCCGCCGGTTAGGTGACCGGCCGGCAACCCACCGGCCAGCCCTAGCCGCCGATCGAGCTGGGAGCTCGATCGGCTGCCGAGTGGCCACCAAGCCTCGTTAGCAAGGCTGGTGGCCCCGCGCCCTCGTCCTCGCCCTCCCCTCCTCGTCGACGAAGGCGACACGGATGAGGGGAGGGGGTGAGCAAGAGAGAGGGCAAGAGTGCGGCAAAAAGACTTGGGCGAAATTACGAGCGTGCTCCGCACGCGACGATTTCGTGCCATCGCGCCAAAATATATCAAAGTTGAGAGTTAGCGTGACTTCGACAAATTTCTCGGTAAAACTCATGCAAACCCATGAGTTTGGGGTATACACCCCTTGTTTTGGTCCCAGAACAAGGGGGTGAGGTTTAAAATGGAAATGGGCCTCCGGAGACTCAAAATATTTTAGTCTTCTTACTGACAGTCGTTGATGACGATTGCTCCTCAGTTCTGCGACGGGAAAAACCCCTCACGCAGACTGAGATCGCCATTCTACAAACTCCTACGACGACTCTCAGCATGAGTTGGAGACAACAGCCGCTAAATTCGTAGCCAGAGCCAGTACGCCCTGTGCGACTAGCTCCACAACATTTTCCGCGGTCGAACGGTACATTACACACTGCCGGCAGAGCACAATAGTAGTAGCAACGGCAAAAGGGGGTACGGGCTCCAAACGTAACCGTTTGGAGTATCGTAAATTGTGTTGGAAAGATATTGACAAGCTCTATCTACTTTTTCTACATTCTTCCAGCATCTACCCATCCCCAGAGAGCGACGAGCATTTGATTTGTACGGATGGGGTGTTGCCTTGATTTAAAAGCTCTGCCGTGAGGTTAACTTTCTTTTCATTGTCGTTGACCCCAGCAGCGATGAAGTACACCTCCAAACTCGTCAGCCACATTTGAACTGTCGGTCCTTAAGATTTTGTTGGATCGAGTGGTTCTAGTGGGGTCGGACGAATTTTGGGTTCGCGTGAGAATTGGAAATTCCTCTCGGCGAGTACCGCGTCACGTGCGCTTGCGTGGCGAAGAGCCTCCATCACAACGTTGAGGTGCTAAAGCAGATGGTTGTTGAAACCCTTGAGCGTGAATTTTCGGTTCACCGGTTCTTTGTTGATCTACGCCTGTCGTCAGGTGCCACCTGTTGTTCCTACTATCGTCGTTGAGGCTGTCGGTAGGGGCAGCAGGTTTACCGCCGTTGGGTCCACAACCGGATTGGTCGTTGAAGCCCTACGGGTTGATTTAGCTGCCGTATAGCTTGCCACGTCAACATTCGCTGTCACTGCAGGGTTCGCGTGCATAGGCACGTTGTGCTCCTCCATCGCCGAAGTCGTCACGAGAGACGTGCTGCTGGTCGTAGGTTTTTCTTGCTCGCCTTACGTCGTAGTCGTGATGTCTACAAAGTGTTGACGTGCAAGATGCGCTGACGGCTTGTGCAAGTTAGTCCTCCAGATGAGCAAAGTATTCGGGTGCGTCTTCAGCACCGCTGTGCTCTGATACCAAGTGTTATACCGAATGAAGCGTAGATGGTGAACAGGTAGAAGTTGCGAGGCAGAACACGATTTAGAACATGGGACACTTGAGCAATGTATAATTAGCGAAAACTGTACTTTGATGATGTGTCAAAATGATCGAACATATATACACAAGTGTCGAGTTATGAATGAGACATAGTCGGGGTCGCTGGGTGGATTATCGAGCGACGTGTGCGGAGTTGCGTCGTGAGTTGAGTGGTCAAATTCGAGAAGGTCCACCAAGAAATCGGGGGGCTTCGAGAATCGACGGTGAGGATGCCAGATGCATCTTTATAAATTTAGATTCGTCTCCGTGTATCAAGAAGTCGACCGAAATGTTGTGATACTTTTGTCGTAGATTTGCGAGTGGTCGAAGTTGTCGAAAGGTTCGGGAAGATTCACTAGAGGCGAGGGTAGTTGGTCGGTTTGCCCTCAACGGTCGGAGTGGATGCCGGGGTCCTGCGACGTGGTGGGTTGTTCGTGCAATAATAGAAATCTCCATGAAGAAAGATTAGGGACTCATGTACGTCTGGTACGTAACAGTGTTTACGCACATATATGAAGTTGCTAGTAACCTTCCTAGGTCACGCGTGTGAGAGCAAACAGGAACGTGCAAGAGACATGCCACGCCATGGATGCGGAAAGCTTGCTTCACTTAGTTCGGTACAATCAAGACAGAGTAAGTGGGGAGCGAGCGTGACTAAGTCAACCGGTGAGCGTGCCTCACTCCGGGCATCACGCCCGAGCGAGTGCACACCGCCACCCGGGGGTCGAGCCCGACCGTTTGGTTATTAACCGCACGGCGGCCACTCACCAATGCACGGGTGAACCCGGCATGGTGGCCCCCTAAGGATCAGCACCCGGGAAATGCAGCTCCCCCAGAGATACTCAAGGCAAGCAACATGATGCAGGGCACGGCAGTTAGAATGTACGGGCCCTAGCATCTACCGCATCACAGAGTCATAAGAGGCATATGGACTCAGACAATGGAAATATGTGACTCAGAAGGAGCCCCGGGGTGAAGCTGTAGCAGTTGCAAGAGAGCACCAAAGACTTCTGCCAGAGCTGTCACGTCTGTTGCTTCCCCAGGTTGAGCCATGTCATTTAATCTGTACAATGAGATGCACAGTGTGTGATGGGCAAGAGGGCACAGAGTTGTGAGTGGCCAACGAACTTCAACACTCCCCCATGCACCGCAGCCAACCAATCCATGCATATGAGAACCACACAAGGGGGGTCACGAGATGTGACAACGGCACGTTGAAAGTCAAGCAGCCAACCAATCAACCTGGATCATGTGGACAGATGAGACCAACAGAATGGACAACACTCTTGAACACATTACGACTGAGGGCTTTTGTGAGAATGTCAGCTCTCTGAGACCGTGTGTCCACCCAAGTCACCTGGACAATGCCTGCAGCAATGCACTCGCGAACAAAATGGTGCTCAACATTGATGTGCTTGGTGCGTGAATGATGCATGCCGCTATTCTCAGCAATGGCCTTTGTGCTTTGGTTGTCGCAGCGCAGAGTGATGCAACAAATGGGCACACGGAGTTGCTGCAGCAAGCGACAAAGCCAGACAGCCTCACATGTGCCTGCTCCAAGTGCGACATACTCAGCCTCAGCGGTGCTGCGTGCAACACACCCTTGCTTGCCACTTTTCCAGGAGACTGCAGTACCACCAACAAGGAAGATATAGTCTGTTCGGCTGTGGGCATCAGTGTCGTGTGCCCAGTCACTGTCTGTGAAGCCGTCCACTACCACCGAGGGCTGTGCACGAAAGTACAGTCCGATGCGGGGTGTGGAGAGGGCATAGCGCACGACCCGTAATGCAGCCTCAAGATGGCGCTCACGGGGGCACTGAGAGAGCTAAGAAAGGAAGTTTACAGCAAACGCCACATCAGCGCGGGTGGTAGTGGCAAGGTACATCAATGAGCCAATGACTCTGAGGTAGTCGGTCACATCGACCGTCTCCCCCAGCGTGGACACCTCCCGAGACTTTAGTAAGGACTGACCGGCGGGTGTCATGGGAGTGGATGCAGTGGGGATGGCTGTGAGGAGCGGTGAGAAGCGCTCCCCCAGACTACGTACATACGCAGCCTGATGGACGTACTTTGCACGTCCATCAGGCTGGACAGACGGGGGCGGAGAGGGTATGGTCTCAGGAGCATGAGGCTCAGATGGTGACGAGAGTACGAGTGGAGTAGTGACCGTGGCAGGAGGAGACACAGATGATGCAGGGGAGACCGTAGCAGGGGACAGTGGAGGAGAGTGAGCGGTCATGCGAGGAGCAGAGGACTTAGTGGGAGAGCAAGGCTCAGTGGGAGGCGACGGCAGGGCAGAACTGGACTCGGGAGAGGAGGGTGACGAAGGACGTCCCGACGGGCGAACAGAGGGCCCAGAGGGCAGAGGACCACCCCCACACGGAGAGGACGGAGAGAGTGAGCCGCCGAAGCGCGGATAGTCGCGTTCAAAGAGATGTTCGAAGAAGAGGGCGTCACGAGATTCCACGACACGGCATCTAGAGGGATCCCAAAAGCGCCATGCTTTGGAGAAGGGAGAGATGCCTAGAAAGAGACAGAGATGACCACGAGGAGCGAGCTTGCCGTCCCGTTGGTCCGAGGGGATCCACACAGAGGCAAGACACCTCCAGACACGGGCAAGCCGGAGATCAGCACGATGCCCAGTCCAGCGCTCAAAGGGAGTGACTGTGTGAGGGAGAGGGCCGTGAGGGACACGGTTCCAGACCCAGGTCATGTAGCACATGGCCTCGAAGGCAAAAAGGGGNTCCCAAAAGCGCCACGCTTTGGAGAAGGGAGAGATGCCCAGAAAGAGACAGAGGTGACCACGAGGAGCGAGCTTGCCGTCCCGTTGGTCCGAGGGGATCCACACAGAGGCAAGACACCCCCAGACACGGGCAAGCCGAAGATCAGCACGATGCCCAATCCAGCTCTCAAAGGGAGTGACTGTGTGAGGGAGAGGGCCGTGAGGGACACGGTTCCAGACCCAGGTCATGTAGCACATGGCCTCGAAGGCAAAAAGGGGTGACTGCCCAGAGGCAGAGAGAAGAGAGCGGACCCCGTCGGCAAGGGTGCGGTTCCAACGCTCAGAGACACCATTCTGCTGGGGTGTGTAGGGAGAAGAGGACTCAAGACGGACACCACGAGACGTAAGGAAGCGAGAGGTGGGACCAAAGAATTCACCCCCACGATCGCTGCGAAAGACACGCAAGAGGCACCCACAAGCACGTTCAGCCTGCGGGAGCCACGACTCCAGGACTTCAGTGACGTCGCTCTTGTGGCAAAGGGCAAAAACCCAACGGTAGCGAGAGAAGTCATCCGTCAAGCACAGGACGTAGAGGCCAAGGCCACCAAGAAAGTCGTGGGACAGGGGCCCCATGACATCCGCATGGGCCAGGTCAAGAGGGTGAGTGGTTGTTGACTCAGACGTGGAAAAGGGAGAGCGGTGCATCTTTCCACTAGCACAGTCGAGACAAGCGGACGTGCAAGGGGACGCGAACGTGGCAGGATCAAGCCCAAGAGCAGGCTGCAGGCGTAGGAGACGCTGGATGGCAGCAGTGTGGATGTGACAGAGGCGGCGGTGTAAGAGATCGGCATGATCAGGAGACAAGGAGGGGGTGACGTGAACAAGAGCAGAGGCAGCGGAAGACGAGGGCAGAGTGAGTGGGACTCGAAACAAGCGATCACACCGCATGCCACGAAGAACAACACGGCCAGACGAGCGCAGAGAGATAGAGGAAAGGCCGCGGCTGGAAGAGAAATCCATGCCCTGGTCATCAAGGGTGGTCACAGAGAGGAGACTGACTTCCAGGTCAGGCACATACAACACATCACACAAGTAGACAGTGCCACCAGGACCGACAAAACGAACGACCCCAACACCTTGCACAGGAAGCAACTGGCCGGAGCCAGTGCGAACAGAGCGGACGGACTGAACGGGACCGAGAGAGACAAAGGAAGAGCGACAGGAGGTCATGTGATGAGTGGCACTTGAATCAATGATCCAGAGGCCAGGGGAGGCACGAGTGGATGGGAGAACATGACAGACAGCGACAGTGCCACGGGTAGAGGAGGAGGACGAAGAGCCAAAACGTGTGGGAAATGTGCACGACTGCCATTCCTCGATCCACTCACAATCTTCAGGCAAGTCCCCTTGAACGCGACCAGAGGTGGCACCACGAAGGGTGGTCTCAGACTCACAAGCAGAAGAACAACACTGGCCACTCACACTCTCACCTCCCTGAGAGCGAAGGTGGAGAAGTTCGGCAAGTCGACGCTCGAGGTTGCGCTCCTCATCACGGCGATCGGAAGAGCGTTCCGAGGAACGGTCGGAGGAGCGGTCAGAGAAGTTCCCATCGTCACGACTCCAGTGAGGTACGTGGTAGTGTGAAGATGGGGGACCATAATATGGAGGGCCAGAGGGAGGAGGTATCCAGCCCCAGGGGCTGGGTGCAGTAGGTGCCGGATGTAGTGGGGCAGATGTGGTGGAGAGAGCAGTGGAGGACGAGGAGGATGAGGCGACGGTCACTGCAGCGGTTGCCGACGAGGCAGTGGCCCCAGTGCGGGCCCAATGGGCGTGCATGGAGGAGGCCAGACGCGCATCGTCACGAGGGGCAGGACACTTTGATGCAGAATGACCAGATGCGCCATAGTTCCAGCAAGTGACGTCCGTAGTGAGAGCTGAGTTTTTGCCACCGCGGCCGCTCCCACGGCCTTTGTCTCCGCGACCGCCGCCACGAGTAGATCCACCACCCCCACTGCGGGAGGCACCCTGCGTGGAGTGTGCTGCTACTTGTGTCGAGGAGGAGGAAGAAGAGGCTGTGGCAGACGAGGAAGAGGAGGAAGTGGTGATAGCTGCGAGGGCGGCGCGATGCATGCGCTTGTTTTGCAAAGCATTCCACCAGTCGGTGAGGCGCGAAGCAGTGAAGTCAAAGAGGGGCCCAATCCCAGGTGGAGAATCAGCTAGGACAGGCTCAGATGCAAGACGCTCAAGCTCTGACTGAGAGACATGCAGGTACAGGTCCGAGAGTTCGGGAATAAGCCCTGCGACGATGGAGAGGCAGGCAGAGAGAGGGCCAGGTGTGGCTTTGCCAAGGTCACGCAGCAAGCGCAAGCTACGTGCCCAATATTCATCCGCTGTTTTGTCCGCGCGCATCTGCAAGGTGTTGAATTGTACCGTGAGGGCGCTTTGGGCCGCGTGGCCAGTTACCGTTTTGCGGCGTCGGATGAGGGCATAGGCACCGACGGGATCTGCCGGTGTACCGCGGGAAGGGTCAGCATTGTACGTACCAATGTCGTCGAGGAGACTCTCTGGGCCTGCGTTGTTGAGTGCTCTCACTGCGCGAGCGGCCTCACTGGGCTGCGGCACAAACGGTGGTTTTGCCGGTGAGTAGTATTGCCAGAGGAGCTCGTCCTGGGCCCACGAGTTGAAGTGTGTCTCCCAGGAGGTGAATGTGAGCTTGGGGGTGAATTGTGGAGGAGGAGTTTCAAAGTCCTTCTGGCGGGCTGGGAGCACAGGACGAGCAAAGGCTGATGCGGAAAGAGCTGGAGAGGAAGAGTTGGCAACAACACCACCAGAAGGAGCCGATGAATCTGCTGAGCCAGATTCTGTAGCGGGAAGCATTGCAGCGAATGTGGGTATGGACCACAGTCGCTCTAACATTAGAGCAGCAATGGTGGCAGCGAACTCCTCTTTTGATTCCTGCCCCCGTAGAAGCTCATCCTCTGCCCTACGTTACTCTGCCTGTGCCTCACTAAGGGCGGCCTGGAGGGCCTCTATGGTCTCCTCTGGTGTAGGCATGATGGGAGAGACAAAATCAAGCCTGGGAGTGATGTGAGTGAGAGGAATGGAAAGTGCAAGCGGGGCAAGGGGTGAATGAGAATGCAGTGCTCACCGCGCTAGTGCGGAGGAAGAAGAGTGAAGAGCGGCGGCACCACAGCAGCGGCTGAAGAGGACAGAACAGCCACCCACCCTGCCACCGCCACAGTGAGGCAGAGGAGCCCTGTGGCGGTGGCACCAGCCATTGCAGCGGAGGCCGAAGCAATCAGAACGCCGGTGGTGACGTGTGATGGCGCGTCACGAGGAGCACCAGTGGGCGTCAGCACCGTTGTTGCGGTAGATGCCCTAATGGAGCCGACAGAGCTGGAGGTGGTGTCTGCTGCTGTGGAGGCTGCGGTGGCAATGGACGTTGCAGCTGCTGTGATCTGTGTGGCAATATTGGCAGCTGCTGCTGCCAGTAGGGTGAGAGAGGCAGCTGTCTGTGTGTATGCTTCAGTTGCTCGGCCGACGGCCGTCTGTGCAGGAGCACGGCAGGCCCTAGCTGTTGCTACAAAGGTCGCTGCGGCGCCGGCTACAGCGTCAAGGATAGCACCAGCCAAGCTTATCGAGTCAGTATGCAAAGGGAGAATGGGGATGACGCCAGGAACCTCGGGTGCAATGGATCCCTCAGCTGATCCTGCAGCGGTAGGGAGAGGTGTAAATGAGGGAGCAGCGGAAGGGTCGGCAGGCTGAGAACTGCTGGTGGGTTGCATTCTTGGTGAGAGAGGTGGTGACGGTGGGAGGTCACCCGGCGTGTAAACCTGGCGATCAATTTCTACTTCCTCCCGTTCACGTTCGGCGTCAATTTCGTCCTGCCAGTCCTGTGGTCAAGCATACGCACCCACAATGGCACGTCGTCCGCCAGTGTGAGAGACTGGGAGATCCACCGCCGTAGTCGACAGGCGCGCAGCAGCCACACGGTACTGCAGAAGATTCAGTGCAGCGCGGTGAGGATGCTGCTAAGAGAGAGCAGTTGCGAGGGGCGGCTGAGAAAGGCCGGCTGCGCAAGAGATGCCAAGAGAGATGGCGGCCGAGAGAGGTGCTACTGGGAGGCGGCAGCTGAGGCAGCGACGTTGAGAGAGATCAGCTGAAGATGCTGGACAGCTAGAGTTGGCGGCTGGCACAGGGCAGTCAGAAAATGGCCGAGAGTGGCCGAGAATGTCTGCGAGCAGCCGAGAGTGGCTGTGGGTGACCAAGAGTGGCGATAAGTGGCCGAGAGCGGCCGAGGATGCCCAAGAATGGTCCCGAGTGCTCCGAAGAGTGAGAAGAATGTGGATCCGCGAGACGGCGGTGAAGTTGCAACGAGCGGGTGAGTGACTAGGAACGAAGGCTGAGACAACCTGCGGTCTGAGAGGGCAGCACGTTCCACGGTAAGTAGTAATGCAACGAAGACTCGCTGCTACGGTGAGGTCGGACGGGTGTTGCTTGACCTAAATTTCTTGGATGTACACCGAAGCTAGCGACCAGGATCGTGTGAGCAGTGGTGAGGTGTCTCGCCTGCTCTGATACCAGAAGTTGCTAGTAACCTTCCTAGGTCACGCGTGTGAGAGCAAACAGGAACGTGCAAGAGACATGCCACGCCATGGATGCGGAAAGCTTGCTTCACTTAGTTCGGTACAATCAAGACAGAGTAAGTGGGGAGCGAGCGTGACTAAGTCAACCGGTGAGCGTGCCTCACTCCGGGCATCACGCCCGAGCGAGTGCACACCGCCACCCGGGGGTCGAGCCCGACCATTTGGTTATTAACCGCACGGCGGCCACTCACCAATGCACGGGTGAACCCGGCATGGTGGCCCCCTAAGGATCAGCACCCGGGAAATGCAGCTCCCCCAGAGATACTCAAGGCAAGCAACATGATGCACGGCACGGTAGTTAGAATGTACGGGCCCTAGCATCGACCGCATCACAGAGTCATAAGAGGCATAGGGAGTCAGACAATGGCAACATGTGTCTCAGAAGGAGCCCCGGGGTGAAGCTGTAGCAGTTGCAAGAGAGCACCAAAGACTTCTGCCAGAGCTGTCACGTCTGTTACTTCCCCAGGTTGAGCCATGTCATTTAATCTGTACAATGAGACGCACAGTGTGTGATGGGCAAGAGGGCACAGAGTTGTGAGTGGCCAACGAACTTCAACAATATACGCTACTCGGAGGGGACAACTCATGGAAACATGTATTGTGTAATGTGCCTCATGCAGTGACTGCATGAGGCACTTCCATTTACAGTGCAAAGACACCAGTGCGGCGTGGTTGAACAAGGAATAACGCGGTAGCAAGCAAACGCACCGTACTAGATTCTTGCAATGAAGCCTTCAAATGCCCCACCAAGAATTTGTCTGCCTCAAATAACCACACTCCCACCACATTTCATGTAGCGCGGGCCGGCCTCTCCTTATGGCTTGAACGGGTTCCTAGCTTGTGGTCGGTTGGACGGGATGGATCAAGGGTTGGAGACCCTCAATTAACGCGGTTTTGGCCTAATATGTAGCGCGGGCCGGTCTCCCCTCATGGCTTGAACGGGTCCTTGGCCTATTGGCGGTTGGACGGGATGGATTGAGGGTCGGAAACCCTCAATCATCGCGGTTTTGGCACTGTGGGCCAAGCTTCCCATAACAATTTGTTACATTGGTGTTAAAGCGCCAGGGTTCGAGTCCCTCAATGGACGCCAAATGCGGGTCTACTCCTAGGTGGGAGGAGTGTAGCGCGGGCCGGCCCCTCCTCATGGCTTGAACGGGTCCCTGGCCTATGGGCGGTTGGACGGGATGGTTTAAGGGTTAGAGACCCTCAATCACCGCGGTTTTGGCCCAGTGGACCAAGCTTCCCATACCAATACGTGACAGAATGGGCTAAGTTTTCCGTACCAATTTGCTCCACTTCATTTTTAGGCAAATTTTCCTCCACCTTTCACGTAGTAGTTCAGTATATCCAGTGTTATGAATGAGGCAGCGCACAACTAAACTGTCTGAAACAGCATGCAGTAGAGCCTGTGTCCGCTGGCGTTGTACCATCGAATCCAACCACTACCAGCCGCGCCGCATGCTTTGGGGTCTGACCGCGGTCTGCTTCCGCCAGTCCTATCTTCCCGTGGACATTGCGGACATTTCATACGAGTTTCTGGATTGATGTTCCCGCGGACCTACTGCTTGGCTGGCAGAATGTACAGTATGTTGTCAGGCCTCTGTCGTCGCGGACTGTGAGTGTTCCCGCCGTCTGTCCGCCCTAGCCAAGCCCGCACATCGGCAGCGCAGACTGGTGACTCTCCACCCTTACCATGACAGCTGGTGGCTGCGTTTCTCGATTGCATGCAGCCGAGCGTCAAGGTTACGCCAAGCTGGCTTCCTGCAGTGACTGCGTCTCCTTCTCTAGGAGACTCTTGTCGCCACCACCAAACGTCTTGGCAAGCCTTCGGTATAGAGTCCAGAGACCGTGCTAACTCTGAAGGCATCGAGTGAAGCTGTTCTCTCTGCTGCTAGCGTTGGCGAGGGTGTAGGGTGTTGGAGCAGCTGCTCTCACTCACGACCAACCAGGGTTTCTCCCAACGTTGCACGAGGCAAAGTTCGTCAGTGCGTGGAAGTGTACTGTCTTTTGTAGAGCTGTTTTGCGGCAGCGGTTGCCGTCTGCGTCCTCTGTCTTCTGGCAAGGGCGAAACAAGAGGTGAGGGAGCTTCACAACAAGGGAGCACTGCAGAGATTCTGTTGTACGTGCGGCACACTGTGCATGCCCCAAACGGTGGGCGAGTTTTTCAAGCCTTATGCGCTGTAAAGTAACTGAACAGAAAAGAAATGGATGCAGGCCTGCGCACCGAGTAAGTGAAAGAGAGGCAGCTCAAGTTGAAGACGCACCGTGCACGCCACAGCAGAGGTTCACAGCGTGCCTACAGCCTGTATTTTTTTCAGCCGGATGGCTCCTCCTGGATGCAAAAAAACGTGACTCTTGAGACCCACTGTTGTACCTTCTCTTGCTGCACCAGCGGTTGCCTCATGTTGTGCGTCGCTCTGGTCGGCCGTTTTTTTTTTTTTTTTT
>SZWC01003722.1:98365-112744 GCA_023375785.1 Penium margaritaceum | reverse complement strand
CCTTTTGCAAGGTACTCTTTGATTTGGCGTTCGGCCTCTCACCTTTCTGCTGGACTAAGGCGATACATGGGTCTGAACGAAGGAGTCGCCTCCGGTTGCAGCGGAATCGTGTGGCCCATGTGTCTTTCTGGTGGAAGCCCAGCCGGTGGGTCTTGGAATACATCCGAGAACTCTGCCAATAGAGATCTGATCTCTTGTGGCGTGTCTTCCGTCACGTCGTCCTCCACTTTCTGCAGCTAAGCCAAGAAGTATCAACAACCTTGTCGAATACGTCTCTTGACCCGCATTGCACACAAGCTGGCATGGACTTTTAGTCGGGTCGGTGATAATTCCGTACTCGGAATCAACGTAAAGCGGCGTTGTCCTTTTCGGAGGATCAAACGCTTTGATTCAAAGCACATTAGAGCCTTGTTTTCACGGATCCAGGGATCGCCTAGCACCACGTCAAACGGGTCAAGAAGGTTGAGTACCTTCAACGTGACACTCTGTGTGTACCCTTGAATACTAGTTTTTGCTTTACAAGTACCGATCACGGGTACCGTACGGTTGTCACCGACAAAAACTGCGCCATTCGATGGCTCGTACTTAAGGCCAACCTGGCGGGTAAAGCCAAGGCTAACAAAAGGGTTGTCCCCTCCAGTGTCAGTAAGTACGTTCACGGGAGCACCAGATAGGTGTCCTTTGAACTGCATCGTCATGTTGCCTCCACTCTTCCGAGTGAACAGACTCGACGACGGTAAGCCGAGTTTGTGATAAACACGGAATCTGTACGACGGGCGTCGCAACTCCCATGATTCACCCACTCGAGTCCACATCTTGTGGGCACGTGTGAATTTGGCTAGCACCTTCCAGTCTTTAAATTTCACTGGGTCAAAATCGTCGACTAAAGGTACTGCGAATGTGATTGAGCTCATCGCTTTGAGGGCGTTTGCTTCAATCACTGTGTTACACAACTCTTGTACAGTGGTTGGTGTCGCCACCACTAAGCAGGTTCAGTCATGCATCTCGTCTGGTGATACAAGATTTTGTGGGCAATGTCGATCAGCAAGTGCAAAATGAGGTTCAATGAGAGGGGAGAAAACAACAGAGAAATTTGAACTCGTCAAAAACTCAAATTGTTTAACATCCTCATCTGAAAACATGAACGCACACTCGTGATCCAGTTTTACCCCTGAGTGGTCCACACTGACGTCACTCAGGGGTGGGGAAAACCCGCCCCACGGCCCTGTTCGTTACCACGGCCGGACCCATTGCCGCGACCGCGACCCTGTCCACGGCCTTGTCCGCGGCCTCCTCCTGCACCATCCCCACGAGGTGCTGCTGCTGCAGCTAGCGCCGCCGCCCCTTTCCCACCACCAGCAGCCTCAGGGCACTGAGCCCTAAAGTGGCCCAGCTGCATGCAGTTGTGGCAGAGCCCTTCGCGGAAGGCTGCGTTGCGATGCTCACGCGCCGCCTGCAGCTCGTCATTCTCGCGGCTGCGCTTGTTGTTGGGACCCTTGTGTCCACCGGCCTTCTTGGCTGGAGAATTTGTAGGCTGCTTGCCCTTAGCCCCGCCTCGCTGTCCGGCTGACCCACCAGCCCCTGCAGCGTCCACGTACATGTCGCGCCCCTGATGTGCACGCGCGTTCGGCCGTGCATCAGAGCAGTGTTTCGGGTTTGCCGAATACACTTCGCTCATGTAGTCGCGCAACGTCCTCCAGCTTGTCCAAGCCTGGCCAGTGGCTGTCATGGTGGTCTTGTCCTTCAGCTTCTCACTGGCGAGACCATCACACAAGTACTCCAGCAGCATGCACTCCGGGTACTTGAACGTCTGAGTCCCATCGCCCTCGGTGAAGCTTTCGGCTTCCTCCACGAGTGCGGTGAAGTCGCTCAAGTAGGATTCGAGCGAGCTGCTCAGCTGCCTGAAGTCCTTGATCTTGTGGAAGGCGCGCTGTGCCTCCTCACGTTGGGTGCACTTCTTGCGCATGATCACGCAGAAAGTCTCCCACGGCATGGGCTGCCACTCGAGGTGCGGCTGCTGCCCAGTCCACTCCTTAACCACGTACTTGAAGAGTTTTTCTTCAAGCCGCGTCGTGGCAAGGTCGCCCCACTGGCTGAGTGGAGCCTTGTGGACACGTAGAACGTGCTCCATGCGGTTCAGCTAGTCGGTCAACTTCACGCCCTTCCGGAAGATCTCCACACTGTGGAGGAAGGACGTGTTTATGACCGACCCCGAAGTCGTCGAGGTAGGCAAGTTATCGCTGCCACCGGCAATGGGATCCGTAGCTGCGGCACGCTGCGCTTGCTGTTGCATCCGCACCTGGGTCACGCTCTACAACGCCTTGTCGAGGTCGTTGCATTGGCGGCTTGCCTCATGGGCGGCCAGGCGCTGCAGCTGTCGGTCACGGTCAAGGTCCGTGATGCTCTGCCCGACGTGGGCCAGCAGGTTGGAGAACGCGAACTTGAGCTCTGATGTCGTCAGAGCATCAACGATAGCCTCTAGGGCCTCGCGTTGTCCGTGCACCCTTACCCACTGCAAGAGGGTACGGTTCGCGTACACTCCTCCAAGGAGTCCCACCTTTCAGAGGAGACTATCGTCGGCGACGACGCTCGAGTGGGCGCTGCCCTGCCCCATCGCGGCCACATCGTAGGAAGGGGGGTCCGCCCCCATTCCTCCGAGTGGTGCCGTATCTCCACCGTTGGTGGTGATCTTCAGTCGGCCTGCTGCCTCAGCAGCAAACTGTGCAAGCCTACGACGGCCATCGCGAATTGCTTTTGCGGCGTCGTCGTCCGGCTCGTTCTCGCAGGAACTTCCCGTGTGACTGCTTTCAGCGCCCTTGCTGCTCTCGGCAGTCTCGCTGCCGTCGGCAGCTTCAGGCGATGCGGCGAGCGCCTTTTCCTTCTCGAGCAATCGGCTCGAGTTCGCCGCACGATGATGGCGATGGTCGCGATCCTCGTCGCCTTTGCCATCGTCGGCGTTGTGCTCTTCGTGGGGGTCATCCTCCGGAAGATCCTCCTCCATCGCGTTGTCCGTCGCATGGGGGTTGCCCATGTGCGCGTCGACGTGCTCGTCGAGCACCTTTGCGGCCTCCGCACGCTTCTCGGTATCGCCGAGGTTGGCGTTGGTTGCCTTAGGCGGCACGGTTGCCTTAGGCGGTACGGTTGCCTTAGGCGGCACGGTTGCCTTAGGCAGTACGGTTGCCTTTGGGTAGGCAACCGTGCTCGCGGCGGCGGCTCCCAAAACTTGGAGTCCGCCGAGGACGTGTGGTGAGAACGTCACCACCTTGCCCTTGTTGGTCCTAGACGGTCCGGCACTTGCCATCTCGTCGCTCGTGCAACTAGCACGTGAAGACCGTTGTGAGGATCACCCCACAACTTTGAGGAGGAATNACTCACGGCGATTGGCAAGGACTAGTACCTAGGAAAACAGAAAATTACAATACAAGGAATTGACAAGAAGTGTGAGTACCGCTCACAAAGCTAGGACAAAGAATGGGAGAGGAATTACACAATTCCTAGCAACTCCTCCAATCCTTCTTCTAACTTCTTGTCTTCTTCCTGTCTTCTTGTCTTCCTTGGCCTCCTCTTGAGTCTTCTTTGCGCGTCTTGCGCCCCTTGGCGGCGTCCTCCTGGAGCCGGCGACGTTGGGGGAGCCCCCAAAAGTCCCCAAGGTGTCACCCTCCTTCTTTTTAGGGTGCTCTCAGGTCGTGAGAGTCCCTAAGCTTGGGGAGGGGCGCATTCCCAATTTTCTGATGAAGGGGTTTTGAAGGAGCCTTGAAGATGGAGAGGATTTTGTGGTTTTTGAGGGTGGGGACTCCCCACCCCGCCCCACAAAAATCTTCCTAGCCCTCTGGAAGTGAGGAGAGGCTGGAAGAAAGAGTCTCCACCAAGTAGAGCTTTTTTCAAGCTCGCTAATGCACTTAACGGCGCTTCAATCCGTGAAGTGTAGATGCCGTAGTCCCTTCTGGCGTTTCTGCTGCTGATTGCAGCTGCCGGCGGCGTTTTATCTATGTCGTAGCCGCCGTTTCCGTCGAACCCTTGGTCACGAGGGTCGTCTGGCTCTGAGAACCACTGTAACGGGGCGAGGGGGGCGAGGGCACGAGGCCAGCTTTCTCTCGACCTCACCCTCGCTCCCCCTGTCCCTCGTCCTCGCTTGCTTGTTTTTGCAAGGAGGGCGAGGGGGGCGAGGGCACGAGGCCACGAGGCCTCGCCCTCGAGGCCCTCGTGGCCTCTCAGCCGCCGATCGGGCTGAGGCCACGATCGGCGGCTGCTGGCTGGCCGGCCAGTGGCCGGCCGGTCACTTGGCCGGCCGCCGGCCGTCCAGCCGGCCAGCAGCGAGCTGGCCGCCGGCCAGCCCTCGCTGACGCGAGGGGTGGTGCGCAACCACCCCTCGCTTCAGCGAGGTGGGAGGGCCGAACCGGCCCTCCCGCTACAATGGCACTAACATAAACATAAGTAGTAAACTAGATGTGTAATATATTAAGATACACGTATACACATACATACATACATGCATATATACATACATATACATATAAATATACATACACATAAAGCAACATATAAATTCACATCTATATACAGATATGTACACATGTACGTATACATATCCATATGGGTATACATATACATAGAAATACACGTTTACATTAACAAATACATACGCATGTATATGAAATTTTAAAAACACATATTAAAAACACGTAACATTCTAAAAACACGTAACGGGTCGTGTCTCCAGCTCCTGCTCTGAAGTCGTCGTCGGAATTTGCAGAATGGCGTTCTCAGTCAGCGCCAAGGGTTTACCCCCTTTGCAGGACTGAGGGGCAATCGTCATCAACGACCCAGAGCAGGAAGACTCGAACACTTCGAGTCTCTGGAGTCCCATTTCCGTTTTTAACCCTACCCTGGTTTTGGGACCCAAACCCGGGGTTTTTACCCCGAACTTGTGTGTTCGCACGAGTTATTCCATCTATTTTATGTCGAAGTTTGCCGCAAACAAACTTCGATATATTTTTTGACGTTCTGGCGCGAAATCGTCGCGTGCAAGGCACACTGGCGATTTCGCGCCAGATCCTCTCGTCTCTCGTCCGTTGTCCCCCTCCCTCGTCGTCGCTCGCTCGCTTGCGAGGAGGGCGAGCGGGGGTGAGGGCATGAGGCCACGAGGCCTCGACCTCGAGGCCCTCGTGGGCCTTGAGCCGCCGATCGGGCTAAGGCTGCGATCGGTGGCTGGCGGCTGGCCGGTCGCTTGGCCAGCCGCCGGCCGTCCACCCGGCCGGCAGCGAGCTGGCCGGCGGTCAGCGAAGTGCTGGCCGCCGGCCAGCCCTCGCTGACGCGAGGGGTGGTGCACAACCACCCCTCGCTTCAGCGAGGAGGGAGGGCCGAACCGGCCCTCCCGCTACATTCCTCCCCACTTATTATGAACCGTCCCGGTTTATGAACAACAAGTAGGATTGTCAGTCAGTGAGTCATCAACATTGTGAAAGAAAATTTATAATTTCAATCACCAGCTAGACATGAAGACGTGCATGGTTTACTTTGACCTAAGCTGCAGCTTGTAGGTGAGCACGGCTAGCGGTCTTCCCCCTTTAGGCTGGAGCGTCCACGCGACAACCATGTTGGGCGTCCCCAACCTCCTATGGTCGTTGTCCATGAATGCTGCCCTGTGGGAATGTTGTTCACTTTTTCCGCGTTCAGGTGGTACCTCCTGCCACGCGTCGATCTGTGCGAGCTGCAAGATCACTCCAGTACTCGTTGACCACCCCTGTGGGCAACCAAGATTCGGGCTCCCATGAATTATGTTCAGGTCCACAACCGGCCCAATGAACGAGGTAATCCCTGACAACGCGCGACCAAAGAGTACGCTCACAGTGCTGGAGTAGGCGAAGGACCTCGTATTGGCCGTCGGCAATAAGGACTGCTGGCGGTGGCTGAACGGTTCCGTCTACTATGTATGGAGCTAGCAGGCTCACATGAAACACGTCATGTATCTTCATACTCGGCGGAAGTAGCAATCGGTATGCCACTGGCCCGATGCGGGCCACAATGGGAAACGGCCCAATCCACTTTGGTAGAAGTTTTCTTGCCCCTGGTGACTTCAGCCGAAGGTTTTTAGTACTAAGCAACACTTTATCACCGATGTTAAACGAACGTCCCGACGATATTTGTCGGCATATGCCCTTTGTCGTTGCCGAGCTGCTTGAAGGTGACCCTTCGCCTCCAGTAACAAGGAGTCGATGCACTCAGCAAAGGCTTGAGCGGAAGGAACCTGCCCTCCTGTACTCCCACTCTTCACCAATGAAGAGGGTACCACTGGATTCCGACCACTGTTCAACACGAACGTTGTGAACTGTGTGGACTCGTTCACCGAGTTGTTCACCGCAAACTCTGCCGATGCTAGGAATTCGTCCCAATCATGCATGGCAGGGTCCACGTACATGCGGAGCATCTGCTCCAGAGTGCGATTCATGCGCTCTGTTTGTCCGTCAGTTTGAGGGTGAAATACTGTCGACATTTGCGACTCACTGCCGAAGTAATCGTGCATCTTTTGCCAGAACTTACTAGCAAATTTTTGATCTCGATCGCAGATAATGCGCAATGGCAAGCCGTGGTACTTCACGACACCCTCAAAGAAGAGACGAACGGTCTCCTCTGCATTCACGTCAGTGGTTGTAGGAATGAAGTGTGTCATCTTCGTCAAGAGATCCACAACCACTAGTATTACATCGTGGCCACGGGCCATGTCCAGAAGACCCGTAATGAAGTCCATGCTGACGCTCTCCCATGGAGTCCCAGGAATGGGAAGCTGTTGGAGGAGTCCAGCAGGCTTCTTGTTACTAGCCTTGTTCCGAAGACATGGGTCGCATGTCATGCAATACTTACGGACATCGACACTCTATCCTGGTCACCAATAGTGGTCCGAGAGTGCCTGTCCGGTCTTTCGTCCCACATGACCTGCGACCGGCGGGTCGTGGAACTGGGAGATAACCTTTGCTCAAAGGTCTTCCGAGTTTGGCACAACAACTTGTTCTCCGTGCCAGTAGATTCTTGCGGTCTCCACCAAGTCCTGCTTGTCCAGATTTTGAGAGTCTTGAAACCAAGAATCCACATAGTATCCCATCCGGATCCTGTTTACAAAACCGTTGTAATGGATAATCTTTTGTGGTGGTTGCCGCAGAGGTACAGGGGGATCTGGTGATTGTAGTATTGCTGTTGCAATGGCCATAAAACACCCATTGACCTCGGTCGTTGCTTTAATTTCCACAGGCTGTAGGCTTAGTGGATCGGCCACATTGATGCGTCCTGGCCGATATTCCCATATGAACAAGAATCGGCTCAGGTATTCGCTCCAACGCGCCTGTCGTCTTGACAGGTTCGGTTGCGTTTGGAAAAACATCAATGGATTATGGTCGTTCACGACCGTCACACCCCCTTTTGCACCCTCAAGGTAGCAACGCCACATCTTGAAAGTGTGTACTACCGCAAGGAGCTCTTGATCCCCAGTAGTGTACCGCGTTTCTGCGGGAATGAGCTTCCGTCTCCCATAAGCAACTGGGTGACCGTTCTGCATGAGGACGGCTCCAAGTCCTACTACCGACGCATCACATCGAACCTCCCACGGTTGCGATGGATCCGGAAGAGCTAGGACGAACGCCGTGGATAGGAGCTCTTTGACTTTGAGAAAAGCGTTCTTGTAATCAGGTGTCCATTCCCAACGCACGTCTTTTCGAGTGAGCCTGGTTAGCGGTGCTACCAGGGTCAAATACCCTTGCATAAACCGTCGAAAGTAGTTTGCAAGGCCGAGGAAAGACCGAATCTGCCCAACATTCTCAGGACGTGGCCAGTCCACAACGGCTTGGGCCTTTCATAGGTCAACACGGATGCCGTCCTTGCCGACGATGTGTCCAAGGTATTCGAGCTCATCTTGTGCAGACTTGCACTTGCTCACTTTTGCATAGAACTTCTGTTCCCGAAGGATTGCGAGAATTTCACGCAGATGTTCTATGTGCTCTTCCATTGATTTGGAGAAAACAGGATGCCACCCAAGTAAACCAAGAGAAACTGTCCGAGTTTCTTGGCGAACGTTCGGTCCATTTCTCCTTGGAAGGTTGCCGGGGCATTTGTAAGCCCAAAGCATAACACTCGGAACTGATAGTGTCCCATGTGCGTTCGAAACGCGGACACGTAGAATGTGCTCTATGCGGTTCAGCCAGTCGGTCAGCTTCACGCCCTTCCGGAAGATCTCCACACTGTGGAGGGAGGATGTGTTCATGACCGACCCCGAAGTCGTCGAGGTAGGCAAGTCGTCGCTGCCACCGGCAGTGGCATCCGCAGCTGTGACACACTGCGCTTGCTGTTGCATCCGCACCTGGGTCACGCTCTGCAATGCCTTGTCGAGGTCGTTGCATTGGCGGCTTGCCTCATGGGCGGCTAGGCGCTGCAGCTGGCGATCACGGTCAAGGCCCGTGATGCTCTGCCCCATGTGGGTTAGCAGGTTGGCAAACGCGAACTTGAGCTCTGATGTCGTCAGAGCATCGGCGATAGCCCCCCGGGCCTCGCGTTGTTCGTGCACCCTTACCCACTGCAGGAGGGTACGGTTCGCGTACACGCCTCCAAGGAGTCCCACCTTTTGGAGGAGACTGTCGTTGGCAACGATGCTCGAGTGGGTGCTGCCTTCCCCCATTGCGACCGCATCGTAGGAACGGGGGTCCGTCCCCATTCCTCCGAGGGGTACCATATCCCCACCATCGGTGGTGATCCTGATTTGGCCTGCTGCCTCAGTAGCAAACTCCGTGAGCCTATGACGGTCCTCGCGAATTGCCTTCGCGGCGTCGTCGTCCGGCTCGTTCTCGCGGGAACTTCCCGTGTGACCACTTTCAGCGCCCTTGCTGCTCTCGGCAGTCTCGCTCCCATCGGCAGCTTCAGGTGACGCTGTGGGCGTCTTATCCTTCTCAAGCAATCGGCTAGAGTTCGCTGCACGACGATGATGATGGTCGCGATCCTCATCGCCTTCGCCATCGTCGGCGTCGTGCTCTTCGTCGGGGTCCCCTACTAGGAGATCCTCCTCCATTGGGTCGTCCGTCGCGTGGGGATCGCCCACGTGCACGTCGACGTGCTCGTCGAGCACTTTTTCGGCCTCTGCACGCTTCTCGGTGTCGCCAAGGTTGGCGTCGGTTGCCTTAGGCGGTGCGGTGGCCTTAGGCGGTACGATTGCCTTAGGCGGCACGGTTGCCTTAGGCGGTACGGTTGCCTTTGGATTGGCAACCGTGCTCGCGGCGGCGGCTCCCAAGATTTGGAATTCGCCAAGAGCTCGTGGTGAGGCCGTCACCACCTTGCCCTTGTTTGTTTTGGATGGTCCGGCACTTGCTATCTCGTCGTTCGTGCAACTAGCACGTCAAGGTCATTGTGAGGATCACCCCACAACGAGGAGGAATCGCCTCCTAAGATGTTGCTCACACAATCGGTGAGGCAGTTATAAATTAATTTTCTATTTTCCAAGGCCGCCACGTAGGCACAAGGTCGTGGGTTTTGAAACTAGTCTTCCTAAGCCGTAACTCACGGCAATTGGTAGCGACTAGATTCTAGGAAAACAGAAAATTACAATACAAGGAATTGACAAGGAGTGTGAGTACCGCTCACAAAGCTAGGGCAAAGAATGTGGGAGGAATTACACAATTCCTAGCAACTCCTCCAATGCTTCTTCTAACTTCTTGTCTTCTTCCTGTCTTCTTATCTTCCATGGCCTCCTCTTGAGTCTTCCTTGCGCGTCTCGCGCCCCTTGGCGGCGTCCTCCTTGAGCCGGCGGCATTGGGGAAGCCGCCAAAAGTCCTCAAGGTGTCGTCCTCCCTCTTTTTAGGACTTCATCAAGCTTGAGAGTCCCTGGCCTCGGGAAGAAGCGCTGTCCCAATTTTTGGTTGAAGGGGGGAAGGAGGGAACCTTGAAAAGAGGGGAAAAACTTGGTGGTTTGGGGGTGGACACTCCCCATCCCGTCCCACAAAATTCCCTTAGGTCCCCTGGAGGTGAGGAGAGACTGTGGAGAAGAAGCCCCAAAAAATAGAGCTTTCCTCTAGCTTCCTAACGCACTTTACGGCGCTTCAAACGGTGAAGCGTAGATGCCGTAGTCCCTTCTGGCGTTTCTACTGCTGCTTGCAGCTGCTGGCGGCATTTTATCTATGTCGTAGCCGCCGTTTCCGTCGAACTCTTGGTCGCGAGGGTCGACTGACTCTGAGAACCACTGTAACGGGTCGTGTCTCCAGCTCCTGCTCTGAAGTCGTCGTCGGACTTCGCAGAATGGCGTTCTCAGTCGGCGTCAGGGGTTTACTCCCTTCGCAGGACTGAGGGGCAATCGTCATCAACGACCCAGAGCAGGGAGACTCGAATATTTCGAGTCTCCGGAGGCCCATTTCCGTTTTTAACCCTACCCCTGGTTTTGGGACCCAAACCGGGGATTTTTACCTCGAACTCGTGTGTTTGCACGAGTTTTTCCGTCTATTTTATGTCGAAGTTCGTCGCAAACGAACTTCGATTTATTTTTTGACGTTCTGGCACGAAATCGTCACGTGCGAGGCACGCTGGCAATTTCGCGCCAGATCCTCTCGTCTATCGTCCCTCGTCCCCCTCCCTTATCCTCGCTCGCTCGCTTACGAGGAGGGCGAGCGGGGGCGAGGGCACGAGGCCACGAGGCCTCGCCCTCGAGGCCCTCGTGGGCCCTCAGCCACCTATCGGGCTGAGGCCGCGATCGGCGGCTGGCGGCTGGCCGGCTGATGGCCGGCCGGTCGCTTGGCCGGCCGCCGGCCGTCCAGCCGGCCGGCAGCGAGCTGGCCGGCGGTCAGCGAAGTGCTGGCCCCCGGCCAGCCCTCACTGACGCAAGGGGTGGTGCGCAACCACCCCTCGCTTCAGCGAGGAGGGAGGGCCGAACCGGCTCTCCCGCTACACATATACATATATATACATACATATACATATAAATTTCCACATACATTTCCATATACATTTACATATACATATATGTATACATATACATATACATGCGCCCCACACGGAGCGTCGTCAGGAGTGACCCGGGCACGAAGGCTTTCGACCTGAGTGTTCGCGCCTCACTGCGGTTCACCCTGGATGTGCCAATGGCATGGCACTACTTGTTCATGAGCGCGGTCTTGCTCGTGACGCCGCTGAATCCATGGTGACGGTTGACCCTCCCTCTACGGCGTATGCAGTGGCTACACGTAATACACCAGTGCTGTCTCGCGATCCCACCAGTCTGCCTCAGGCCTTGTCAGCCCCCGACGCTGAGCAGTGGCGCACTGCCTGCCAGGCTGAGCTCGGTGCCATCCGAGAGCACGGTGTCTTTGAGTTGGTGGACTTGCCGAAGAACCGCAAGGTCATCAAGGCCAAGTGGGTTCTACACAAGAAGCTCAAACCAGACGGTACTGTGGAGCGCTACAAAGCGCGCCTGACAGCAACAGGCGTCTCTCAGGTCCCTGGTGTGGACTACACTGAGACCTTTGCCCCTGTTGGCCGGATGACGACCACGCTCACGCTGCTGAGCCAAGTGGCACAGCACGACCGGGAACTCCATCAGATGGATGTCAACAACGCGTTCCTGAACGGGGACCTTGAGGAGGAGATCTACATGGTCTAGCCACCCGGCTTTGAGGATGGCACCGGTCGCGTGTACCGGCTGCGAAAGGCCTTGTACGGCCTGAAACAGTCACCTCGCTGCTGGAATCAGGAGATCACCAGCACGCTGAGACGTGCTGGGTACGTCCAGAGTGATGCTGACCCATCCATGTTCCTCTCACAGTCCCTAACATTGCTCGCTACCATCCTTGTCTACGTGGACAATCTTCTGATTGCCTCGCCCGACCTGGGAATTGTGAACGCTGCCAAGGCCGTTCTCTCATCCACCTACAAGATGAAAGATCTTGGCGAGGACTCTATCTTTTTGGGGATGGAGATCGTGCGCGACCGTGTCCGCCGCACACTCCGTGTCCATCACGCACGCTACGCAGAGGCTGTGGGGGAGCGCTTTGCCGACCTCCTCACTGCCGTTCGCACAGCCTCCACGCCCATGACCCCTGAGGGGCAGGCTGCCCTAAAGGTGGATGACCCAGTTGACCTGGGGGAGCCAGTCGATGTGGACCTGTAGCTGCGAGTCATCGGCTCGCTCATGTACTTGGCCACCACAACACGGCCCGACATTGCCTTCACAGTCATCCTGCTTGCCCAATTCTCACAGGCTCCACGCCAGCGAACACTTGAGGCAACAGTCCGGTGTGTGCCCTGCATCCTGTCCACCGCACGCTTCGACCTGTGCTTTCGCGAGCATGTGTCCGTTGTGCTCGATGGGTACACAGACAGTGACTGGGTGTGGAGTCCAGATGGCAAGAGCCGTACCGGTTACATCTTTCTTATTGGAGGCACTGCAGTGTCCTGGCGAAGTCGGAAGCAGGGCTGCATCGCACGCAGCACTACTGAGGCAGAGTATGTTGCTCTAGGCGCCGGTGCAGCGGAGTGTGTCCGGCTCGTCCGTCTGTTGCATGAACTGCCTCAGTCCATTCCCCCCATGGTCCTCCAGTGTGACAACATGAGCGCGGAGGCCATCGCCAGGAACTCAGGTGTGTTCCATGCACGAAAAAAACACATCAATGTTGAGCACCACTTCGTGCGTGATCTCGTTGACCGTGGTGAGATCCGAGTCATCCACATGCGTACTGACAGGCAGTGCGTGGATTTTCAAACCAAGGCTCTGGGTCGTTCGAAGTTTCATGCGGCCACTCGTTTCGTGGGACTCTGCTTCATCCTTGTTGCGGGTTGATTCCTCATGTGCCATTGTGCGTTTGCTGTGCTTGCTGCTTGCAGCGGCTTTGCGTTTCCTACTCTGTACAACGTTAGTGTCTACATGTGCATGGACGTTTTTCGCCCTCCGGTCATGGGGGAGTGTTGTGTGTGTCTTCCATGACTTACGGTGACCCCTCGACTCATGTCCATTCACGTGCAGATCGATGAGATGGCGACGGACAGTGGCAGAAGACCAGCAGCCGGAAGGGCGCCCAGAAGGCTCTCTTTTTATTTAGGTTCATGCTGTGGGACAGCACATAGGTGTGCAGCCTGTCAAGACGTAGATCTCGTCGATGCGACTGTTTCTGGTTCAGACGGCTCGTCGTTTTGTTGTGTCTATAGGGAGTTATACCCAAAACTGTGTTTTTGCCACTTTTTTGTCCTGCTAGAAAATAACGTCCTTGTGCGACGCGTGTGTGTGCACCCACTAGGTCAGAGACACTATTTAGGTTGTCCAGGCCTCAGTTGTTATCTCTCTCTGCACAATTAAGTATTTGCTGCTTATGACACTTTGTCTATGTCCCTAACCAACCCCTTGGCTGTTCTCACCTCCACCTGTGTGTGCTAGTGAGTTAGCTGACCGGCTTGTACTGCCATGCCAGCGACAGCAGTGCTAGGAAGCTGTCCTTCCAATTGCTCATCAGCAGAACTTTGAGGACTACTTTGAATTGGAAAACTTGTAGGTGAACGACAAATTTCAATAAACACACGCTTTTGAACTTTTCTATTAATTTATAACCACAAATATTCCCAGAATATCGATTTAAGGGGCTTGAAAACCCCGTTTGAGAATGTAACGAACGAGTGTAAGGAGTGAGAGAGGAACTGTGGATGTTTAGCTTTGATTTGTGCACTCGTTTGCAAGGTGATGCGACTCTGACACATAGGAGACTGCGGAAGGGCCCCTTTTTTGCTGATATTTACCGGTAGGGTTGGTGAGATGAATTCTTTTGGGGTCGTAGTCGAAAAAGAAGCGTCAAGTGGTCTCACGAAAGACTGGGCCCCTTTGGTCGGACTGCTATACCAAAAATGTCATAGAACGCGGCAGTTCAACTCTTCGTTGTAGACACTTCACAAGAGACGACCAGTCGCCCGACCGATCAGACCATTCGATCGGTTGATATTCCCTCGCGAACATCTGACGGCCTCGAATCCCCAATCCCTCGTGGTCGACAGAAGGCGGCATTGTACATCTCTCCTATCAGCCTATGGCCTCGTCGTCGTGCCAGTAGAGAATGGTAAGGACCTGAATGGTTCATAGTTTCATAGATCCACACGCGGCCGCACGCCAATGCGACCACGCGCAAAGACCTGTCCGGTTTACTTCATTTTCTGTCGATAGAGTCATTCACAACTAAGAGAGGCCCTACTATCCTACTCTCGACGGAAAGGATTGTCAACATTTCGAGTCGCAAGTTGGGCTGTTATCGACAATCGCCGGCGGCTGCAAAGTGTCCATTTTCCAATCGTAGACAAAAGAGGACCGAGTATCATACTCTCGACAGAAAAGATCGTCAACCCCGCCCCCCATTCCCCATCTCCCACCCCACCCCCCCCACC
>SZWC01003722.1:74458-94085 GCA_023375785.1 Penium margaritaceum | reverse complement strand
TCTCTCTCTCTCTCTCTCTCTCTCTCTCTCTCTCTCTCTCTCTCTCTCTCTCTCTCTCTCTCTCTCTCTCTCTCTCTCTCTCTCTCTCTCTCTCTCTCTCTCTCTCTCTCTCTCTCTCAACTATCTTCTGAGCAAGCAGGTGCGCACACCATCGGTCGAGGCCACTGCAAGAGCGTGCAGAACCGACTGGCGCCGAATGTGGACCCCACCATGTCGCCCGAGCTGCGCTCCAGCCTGACCATGGCATGCCGTGGCCCTGTCAACCCCGCGCCAGATTTCCCCAACGACCTCCGTACTCCTGTGGCCTTTGACAACCAGGTGCGTTGACCAGCAGTGTACGTCGCTACAGACAACAGAGTGAAAACCGTGTCCCCATGTTCTCTCTTCCTCGATGACATTGCCATAATTCTCGGCGGCACTGCTCTCTCCTTCTTTTCTGCATTTTCATGCATGCTCTTTCTGCAAAAGCATGCTTTCCACTTTGTGTTCCTGGTTCCTGCTGGGTACAGTACTACAAGAACATTTTGGCAAACCTCGGCGCATTCACATCGGACCAGACTCTCCTCTACGACAGCCGCTCAAAGCCGTACGTGCGCCTGTACGCACAGAACCAGGTTGCGTTCTTCAAGCAATTCAAGCTGTCGATGCTCAAGATGAGCGAGATCCTACCTCGCACGGGTGGCCAGGGCGAGATCCGTCGCAGCTGCCGTGTTGTCAACGGGGCCGCGTAGGTCCTACCCTTGGCAGGTGGAGGCCACCTAGGACCAAGTCAGTGCTATTTTGCCAGTGACTTGGAGGGGGAAGTGAGAGGAGTGAGCTGATGACTTCCATGCATTGTTGAGCGGTGTCCAGCCTGTAGCTTGTCACTGGTAGGAACAAGGCGTTAGCGTTTAAGCAACCGACTGCTCCCAATTTGGTTCATGTGTTACCATGAAAGGAGGGAATAAACTCTGACTCAGGAGGGAGAGTGAGAACAGGAAATAAGGAGTTTTAGTGTTTGCAGATTGAATGATAAAGGAGCAGTGGTTCCCTTACCTCCCGTTTGGATAGAGTTTACTTGTGATGCAAAAATATTTTTTTCGTCCTCAACGTCCCTCTCAACCCCACTTCTGCTAGCCTCACTCAGTCCTTATTGAATCCGCATTGCCCTTCATTCCTCTCTCTCACTCTTCTCCAAATTTCACTCCATCCCGCTGTTCCTCTCTACCTGCCCTTAAGCCCTCTCTCCCTTCCCCTAAAGCTGCCTGAATTCCTTGCCCAATCCACCCTCAATCCTCGGTTCCCAGATGCCCTCACGTTTTCCGCACTAGGAAAAGACAAGATACAACCTCATCAATGCATTTCTCACAAGGTGCTGTCAAGTTTTGATTTTAGTGGCCTGCAAAGAAGAGAAGCACGCAGAGAAGCACATGCAAGAGGGAGGAAGAAGTAGCAGATGAACAGCAAAGGGGTTTGGTCTTGGAGAAAGGATGTCAGAGGCGATTTACAAGCTGGAATCTCGAGAAAGAGAACATCTTTCAGAAATTCAGACCTGAGAAGTTTCCTGGAAGCTTCCTAGCACTGCTGTTGCTAATGCGGCAACGTTAGCCAGCCAGCTGATGCACTAGTACACAAGGAAGATGCAAGAACATCAAAGGTTTGGCTAGGGGAGACTCACATGGATTTTCATAAGCTTCAAAAGCTTTAACATGCCTAAAGAGATGGAAACTAACAATCTCACAGCGTAAAGAGCTGTATGTTGGGTAACACAGGCAACATGGTCAGTTTGCCCAAAAACGGTCCAAAAACTACAAGTTTGGCTGTAACTCTGTGCACAAACATCCAGTTGCAGCACTTTCTGAACCTTCTGATGAATAATCTTAAGCGGGATGCATCAACTAGATCTTCTCTATCCCTCCATCTCTCTCTCTCTCTCTCTCTCTCTCTCTCTCTCTCTCTCTCACTCACACACACACACACACACACACACACATACACACACACACACACGCGCACGCACGCACGCACGCACGCACGCGCGCACACACACACACACACATACACACACACACACACGCGCACGCACGCACGCACGCACGCACGCGCGCACACACACACACACACATACACACACACACACACGCGCACGCACGCACGCACGCACGCACGCGCGCACACACACACACACACATACACACACACACACACGCGCACGCACGCACGCACGCACGCACGCGCGCACACACACACACACACATACACACACACACACACGCGCACGCACGCACGCACGCACGCACGCGCGCACACACACACACACACATACACACACACACACACGCGCACGCACGCACGCACGCACGCACGCGCGCACACACACACACACACATACACACACACACACACGCGCACGCACGCACGCACGCACGCACGCGCGCACACACACACACACACATACACACACACACACACGCGCACGCACGCACGCACGCACGCACGCGCGCACACACACACACACACATACACACACACACACACGCGCACGCACGCACGCACGCACGCACGCGCGCACACACACACACACACATACACACACACACACACGCGCACGCACGCACGCACGCACGCACGCGCGCACACACACACACACACATACACACACACACACACGCGCACGCACGCACGCACGCACGCACGCGCGCACACACACACACACACATACACACACACACACACGCGCACGCACGCACGCACGCACGCACGCGCGCACACACACACACACACATACACACACACACACACGCGCACGCACGCACGCACGCACGCACGCGCGCACACACACACACACACATACACACACACACACACGCGCACGCACGCACGCACGCACGCACGCGCGCACACACACACACACACATACACACACACACACACGCGCACGCACGCACGCACGCACGCACGCGCGCACACACACACACACACATACACACACACACACACGCGCACGCACGCACGCACGCACGCACGCGCGCACACACACACACACACATACACACACACACACACGCGCACGCACGCACGCACGCACGCACGCGCGCACACACACACACACACATACACACACACACACACGCGCACGCACGCACGCACGCACGCACGCGCGCACACACACACACACACATACACACACACACACACGCGCACGCACGCACGCACGCACGCACGCGCGCACACACACACACACACATACACACACACACACACGCGCACGCACGCACGCACGCACGCACGCGCGCACACACACACACACACATACACACACACACACACGCGCACGCACGCACGCACGCACGCACGCGCGCACACACACACACACACATACACACACACACACACGCGCACGCACGCACGCACGCACGCACGCGCGCACACACACACACACACATACACACACACACACACGCGCACGCACGCACGCACGCACGCACGCGCGCACACACACACACACACACACACACACACACACACACACACACACACACACACACACACACACACACACACACACACACACACACACACACACACACACACACACACACGCTGGCACTAGCCACTCCTTCACTACGTACACAATTTTTTGGGTCCATGCAGATTCCTTGTCACCCACTCACAATGTGCCCGAGGAGCTCCACCTGCTACTTGGTGAACTCACACATGTCGAATTCGGCAAACAGCTGCTCCTTTCTCCATCATTATCCGTAGGTACTCATGGTGCTCTTTCATTGACTGTGAGTAGACAAGGATGTTGTCGAGGAAGACGGCCACAAAATGGTCCAAGTAGGGGTGGAACGCCCGGTTCATCAGCAAAATGAATGTACAACGAGAATTTATTAACCCAAATGGCACCATGAGATACTCGAAGTCCATAGCGCATCTTTAAAGAAATCCTTTCCACATCCTCCTCCGTAATGCGGATTTGGTGGTACCTTAACCTAAGGTCCAGTTTTTCTCAAGGCGTTCCTCGTAGCTCATCCAAAAACTTCTCGGCCCATGCCAACGGGCAACGATCCTTCACCGTGATGTTGTTGAGTATCCGACAGTCCATGCGCATCCGCAGGTCTCCCGAATTCTTTTTATGAAGAGTACTGGTACAATATTTGGAGACACTGACAGCTACGTTGGTCCAC
Source organism: Penium margaritaceum (assembly GCA_023375785.1). Lineage (NCBI taxonomy): Eukaryota > Viridiplantae > Streptophyta > Zygnematophyceae > Desmidiales > Peniaceae > Penium > Penium margaritaceum. The sequence continues at coordinate 89,916 of SZWC01003722.1, read as the reverse complement.
CAACTGTCCTAATTGCTTCTTGAGCTATGTAAGCTCTATGCCGCTCATGCAATTGTAAGACAGTACTGTTGGTGATGACCCTATCATTATCTAGATTTTGTGGTCAATGTCATGCAGCAGCAGCAGCGCCTTTGGCAACTCCTCTAGAAAGTCATCCACAAATTCCTTGAGTACCTCCCAACAACGGGGGGCAAATATAAAGCTCCCTCACTCCCCGCTGGTTGTCCCTATGCTCCTTCAATCGCTGCCATATGCTGCTTTGATGGTTGTTGTACATGCATACATGTTGGACAGACCTAGCCACCCTTGCGCTTGCATCGCTTTAACTGCTCTCATTGGATGGCGTGCAGCTGATTTCTTGGTTCTGCCACATACTTTCCCTCATCCCGACATATTAGCAAAGTGAGATTCTTCCCGTCTGCCTTTACGGCCATCCAGGGCCACTTCTAATGCACATCCAGATTCCAAGAGTCCAACAGATCCTGGCTGATTAATCAGTCATAATCATCCACAGGACAAGTGTTTAAATCAATGTCACACACCAATTCACCCATGTGCACTTTGCGCTTGACGAGAGGCCTGCCGTACTTCACCACTCTGGACTCCTTCCGCACCTTGGCTGATGTTCCTGGCTGCCGTGCGAGCTGCAGCCTAAACACCAACATGTTATTGAAGAAGATATGGCTCACACTACCTTCTAGTAGGCCACACAGCTTCCTCCAACCATTGCAAATTCTATCATAAATATCAAGAAATAGCTCCAAGATGATCCCTGGAAATTGACGGGTCTCATCTTGATTTTGTAACAACACTCAAGGAAATGTCTTGATTGGTAGAAGCTTTTAAGGGCTAGTGCTATCCCTTGCGGAAGAAATATTTACACCAGTAGGCCGTGTCATCCTCACTACTGCTGCCCGTTTGTCTACTGTGACTTGTTCTTGAAGCAGTCCCACTTGCGACCACCCTCCTCACCACAAGCACAACACTTTACCCTCGGTCCTTCCTGACCGTCCACGCTCCACTTCCCAACTAAGATTGCATCCGCTTCCATGGACACAGCCTGGACCGGCTGCTCCTTTGTTTTAATCCATAGCTGTTATGACACACATAGCTGGCCACGTCAAAGCACTCCATTGATAAAACCAGCCCTGTGAAGGTCTGCATAACGAGCACTGTGATTTCGTGTTGGACATTCAACTTCAAGCCGTCATTGTAGCGGTCATACACCTCTACGTCCGAGAAGTCATCAATCTGTGATGCCAAAGCCAAGAAGTGTGTCGTGTAGTTGCGGAATGATCCTCCTTGCCTGACATGTTTGATTCTATCACGTACGAATCAGCTAGCATTAAAGGAGTTTAAAATACGTCTGGAGCATCGTCTTGAACTGCTCCCACATCAAGCTATGGTTAATCGCCTCAAATCCACACACTCAACAATTAGTGTATTAAGAAGTGTATTTTTGCATGCAAACAATCTGTACGAAACATCCACATGAATGCATGCAAGCAAAGGCAGATGTACATTCCATCTGTATAATATTCACTCTAATGGGCTCTACGTGATAGTTAGTAGTTTATGCAAACAGCCCATGTTCACTAGTTTGTTCACTTCCCAATACACTTGTTGATACACAGTTTCATGGGTGAGGTAATTGGTCATATATTCCCACATCTCTGGCTTCTCCATCAATGCTCGCACACCAAGCTGGAGTTACCACCCCAACGGTAGACTCAACAATGGCTGAATCTGTTACCCGGCTCCCAGTCTGTCGGGCAATCCAGAGGCGTTCCGCCGGCATAATGCCGAATCGCCATTTCCACGAGCAGCGCAGATGTATAATCCAGTCTTATAACATCTTCTCCAACGGGAACATCCAATGATTTGAATTACTAGTTCACGGTGAAGAGCTACTCCTGCGTACTGTCCTTGTTGGTGTAGAACTCCGGCTACTTTGGCTTGGGCCACCTAAAGGCAGGTGCGGATGCCAATGTGACAACCCCTAACATACTACTTCCTTGGCGGACTCGCGCATCAACCTCCACAAGCAGATAACAGTTGCGATAAGTGCTTTTCATTGTCGCATAATGACCTGAGAGCATGTCGTATCTCCTTCACGAGGAAGGCCTAGTGGAATACTGCTGTCGCCATGCTTCCTCCCACCTTTGCATGGCAGTATCATTCTTGCACTGAATGACCCAGTTTGTAAGTCACATTTGTATGATTTTCTGTGTAAAATAAAATAAGAGCATAAAACACGAGTCTGATGTCAAAACAGTGATTTTATCATTGCCTCAACCAGCGGCTCCTGTAATAGTTCATCTGGGGTGTGGAGGGGACGGAGAGCTCTTGAAAGACAACATGCTTGGAATCTCACCAAGGAAATCTCCACCACGGTCTATTTGAAACTTGTAGAGCATGTAGAAAGACGTTGCTCAGCCATGAACGGCCACAGGTGAGCTGCCGGGACGGCGTCACTCTTGTGGTGAAGGCTTTATACTCAATGCATTTAGGTGAAGTCGTTAGTGAGGGTGAGGAAGAACCAACCCACGGGAAACATAGACTGGACTGGGAGGGGCCCAAGAAGGTCTGAGTGAACCAAATCCAATGGGCGCAGTTCCCAGGAGGTGGATTCATGACAAGTGTAATGATACATCTTACTGTGAGCCCATAGAAGATTCTTTGAGCACAGTCGATCTTGGACACCACCATCGAACCGTAAAATTTGAATACCCTTGACATGCTGTGACTGACCAGACCATGTGTGGACTGATCGAAGAGACCCAACACGACCGAGGACCATGAATTCAGCGCTACGATAGGTCATGTGGTAGGTGGCATCGAGATCCATGATCCATGTGCTACTCACCTCACGACATGACGTTGCCACAAAGCAATGATCCACAGAGCATTTAGCCTATACTGGATGCTCAACAGAGGGATCAAAGCAATAATAAATAGTACAAGTACGTGACTTAGCAAGCCAAGTGTTGCTGTCAGGCCAAGTTTCATCTCCATGAGATCCAGATTGAGCTCCTCTGCAGGCATCATCACAGTAAACGAACACGACAAGACAAGCTGACTGTGGACTATTGGGCAGTATAGACACTCGCACATCCCTAAGTGCAAAGTTCCAGCAGCTCATGAAGCTCCTCAATGGTGCTATCCCAAGGGTCCTGGTCAGTGCTGCTACCTAGGGAAGTCGATGCCTCAGCTACTATCATGGTTGTGCCTTGGCCCTCATGCGCAGCGCTTGAAGCCACTCACTTTGCGTGTGCTGCTTGGAGCCCACGTATGATCCTACTCCTGTCAACTGGCTTCTGGCACATCGTTTAATGGTGGTAGCCTCCACAAATGTAGCAGTGGACAGACTTTCCACTCGCACCGCTGGCTGGCTCGTCTGCTTGTGCCCCTTGCCACATTCCTTCTTCATCCTCTTCCTTTAGATGGCTGCTACAACTCCTCGGGTCTGGCCATTCTGGGGAGATCAAGAGAAAGAGAGAGAAGGAGAGGTGGAGGAGGAGAAGGGAGTAATTGAGGGTGTTACCTTTTTCACGAGCACACTCGACTGGTGTACTAGGGCTCCTTGGCCGCTGTCTTATTGACGTTAAAGCACTGGTGCTAAGGAAGAAGCTGGAGACTCTCAAACAGGTGGGAAAGGGTAATGGGGTTGAAGCCCAAGATCATGTTGCAGTGATCCAAATGCTCCCCCAGCATGATGGAGTCGAGGGTCCAGAGCTGCGAGCTATCGCCAGTCCCCAGGCAAGTGTAGGTACTCATGGTACACTGCTAGTTGTCAACCACCAGCTCATACACTCCTTGACCAAGAATTTTGATCGCGACGAGGCAGGCTGTTCTTGCCGCATGCGCCTCTGTTGTGAACAGTTTCAGTGATAGTTCCCATCTACCATTAGTGACCGATAACCTTCAAACAATACACTGCTATGAATTCATCCATCTCCATTGTATACATGGAGGAAGGTGCTACGAATCTTCATGGTCGTGTGGCATCTCTTGATGACACCCCTCCAAAATGAATAAGAAACTATCTACTTGTTTTGAATGGGATGGGGGATCACAAAACCTTCTGGCACAACTTAGTGTACCAAATAACATGACGAACAATATAATATAGCATGCAGAACTTGATGTAAAACACGCTCAAGCTAGGGTACTTGTTGTATATGTATTAATATTACGAGGATGTTAAGATTTACATCGGTTGCTGCGAATTCCCAGAAGGTCATACAGGTGCCATTCATCAACACTAATCAACGGACCAAGACTCTCCCCTTTCATTATTTTCCCTCATGTATCCGTAGCTTTCACCCCTCACCTGACAACCCCACCAAATGTGGTAATCATACAAAAGGTAGGAGTATTATAACTGCATATAAGAAGAGGGGTCATTGACCATTTGCTGATGTCTTGCATTAAGAGAACATTCAAGGAAGAGAAGGCAAGAAAAAGTAAAATTGTGTAGTTTCTCCTATTGCTGTCCGATACATTTTCTCATACAATCCCCAGATACATTGAATGAGGGAAGGCCAGGGGGAAATTGCCACTCGAGCGATGTGTTGACCATTGCTTGCGTGGCAAGGCCTCAAAAGTTTTGGCTGCAATTCAAAGCATTGAGCCTAGACAATGATACTGTTTATTTAGTCAAACCCAATACTAATATTTACAGCAGTTAGTATGAGATGATCAACTTCATAGAAACAATAATCTCTGATGGATTACGTCCATCAATGCTTATGCATCAAGTAACTCAAAACCACATGGAAGGAACCATTTGCCATCTTCGTCCTCATCATCACCCTTACCTCGTCATTGACCTCCTCACCCTTACTCGCCTTTCCTCCTCCCTTGTTCTCTTGCTCTCTGAGCCCCTTTGCCCCTTCTCCACCCCATCCTTGTGCCCTTTAACCTATTCTACCCACCCCTTCCCCACCAGTCCCATCCCGTGCCTCCCACCATACTACTCTCTCATCCTCCCATCCTTCTCTTTCTCTTGCTCCCATGCCACTCTCCCATCATCCCCCACCATTGCTCTCCTCCCCCTCGTTGCTCCCCTCCCTCCCCTCCTCTCTCTCATCCTCCCCATCTCTTCTTGGTCCTGCACTGTTGCCCCAACCCCGCCTTGACTCCCCCGGTGGTGCTTGCTCCCTATGCACTCTTGAGGAGTGGTGGCTCTGTGGGCTCGTTTCTTGCCTTGGCCCCGCCCCCGTCTCTTGCCCCCCGGTTTCTTCATGATCTTCCCATGCTTATGCTCTAGTCATAGGGGATGAGCGGGTGCTCACCGGGGCATGGGTCCTTGATGGGGGCGCCTCCCACACCATGTCCCCCGACTGTTCCCGGTTCTCATCTCTCATGTTTTCTTCTTCTATCCAAGCTGTTCACACGGGGTCAGGCGAGCCTCTTCCTGTTCTTGGAGAGGGCACTGTTGAGCTCACCACTCCGATTGGGCCTCTTGTCCTTCTTGGTGTCATCTTTGTTCCCTCTCTCACGATTATTCTGTTGTCAGTCGGTGCTCTGGACGACCTTGGTTTCGCAACGACACACGTTGACGGTCTCTGTTTTGTCTCTGATCATGTCAGCCGTCCCGTCCTTCTTAGCAGCCGTCATACCCATGGTCTTTACCAAATTGGCGGCGACGCCTTTGTCTCCTCCGAGGTGCCAAACGTCCTTGTTATGTGCGCACGTCCGTCCGTCCATCCGCGCCTCTGTGCCTGTGCCTCCGCGCCCATGCCTCCGTGCCTGTGCCTCTGCCCCCGTGCCTCCGTGCTCGTGCCTCCACGCCTGCGCCTCTACGCCCACGTCTCCACGCCCGCGCCTCCGTGCCCTCCCTTCCGCGTCTGCGTCTCCACGTCCGCAACTCCGCACCCGTGCCTCCGCGCCCGCGCTTCTACATCCGCGCCTCTGCGTCCACGCCTCCGCGCCTGCGCCTCCGTGTCCGTGCCTCCATGCCCGCTCCTCCTTGCCCGCGCCTCCATGCCCACAAGACCGTGCCTTCACCTCCGTGCCTATGCCCCCACACCTGTGCCATCAATCCTGCACTTCTGCACCTGCGCCTCTAGCCTGTGCATCTGTGCCTACGCCTCTGTGCCTAAGAATCTAAGCCTATTCTTGTGCGCCTATGCACCCATGCGTACGCTTCTGTGTTTGCACATTTGTGCCTACGCCTCCGAACATGCGCCTTTACGCATACACCTCTACAACATTCCTCAGCACCTACCTCTCTGTGCCTACGTCTATGTTTTTGCGCCTTTGTGCCTATGGCTCTGCAACTACGCCTATACAACATGCCTCTATACCTACTTCTCTGTGTGTGGCTCTGTTCCCACACCTTTATGCCTGTGCCTGAGTAACTATGCCTCTATGCCTGTGCATTTGCGCCTGAGCCTCTGCGCATGTGCCTCCACGACTGTGCCTCAGCGCGTACGCCTCCGCGCTTACAGCTCTGCGCCTCCGCCTCTATGCCTCAGCCTCTATGCTCGGGCCTGTACACCTATGCTTCTACACCTACACCTCTGCACCTGCGCCTCTATGCCTACGCCTTTGCGCCTATGCCTATGCTCCTACACCCGTGCGCCTACGCTTGTGTCCCTGCGCCTCTATGCTTATGCCTGTGTGCTTGTGCAAGTGCGCTTGTACACGTGTGCCTATGCCTCTGTGCCTACGCCTCAGCGCCTATGCCTCGACACCTGTGTATCTATGCTTGTGCCTCTATGACTGTGCCTCTGTACCTCCGCCACTTTGTATGTTCCTTAGTGCTTGTACCTCTGCGCCTGCGCCTCTCCACCTCCGCCTTTGTGCCTGTGCCTCTACACCTTCACCTGTGTGCCTTTGCCTCTACATCTATGCCTCTATGCCTTCACCTCTACATCTTCACCTGTACTACATTTGCCACTACGATTTTACCTCTGCGTCAGTACCTTAGCGTGTACGCCTCGACGCCTTCACCTTTACGCGCGCGCCTGTCCACATGCGCCTTTGCTCCTACGCCTCTTTGCCTAGGCCTCTATGCGTGCACCTCTACGCTTGTCTCTACGCGTGCGCCTCTGCGCCTTCACCTCTATACCTGTGCCTTTGTGCCTCTTCTGCTATGCATGTACCCCTACGACAAAACCTCTATGCCTGCGCTTCTCAGCCTACACCTCTACGCCTACACCTCTGTGCCTACGCCACTACACATGCATTTTTGTGTGTATGCCTCTGTGCCTTTGCTTCTTCGCCTGCCCCGTCGTGCCTGCGCTTGTGCACTTGCACATGTCCGCCTGTGCATCTATAGATGCGTCTCTATGCCTACACGTCTGTGCTTACGCCACTAGGTCTGTGCCTACACGTCAGCACGTGTATGCCTGCGCCTCTGCAGCAGCGCCTCTACACCTGCGCCTCTGCTCATGTGCCTCTGCGATTGCGCCTCTACGCCTGCCCTTGTGCACCTGCGCCTCTACACCTAGGCTTCTATGCCTCAGCCTCCGTGCCTACGCTCATGTGCTCGGGCCTCTACACCTGTGCAACTTCATGTGCGTCCCTATGCGTGCACCTTTCTGCCTAGGCCTTCATGCCTGTGATTATGTACCTCCGCCTTTGCACTTGTGCTTCTCCGCATGCGCCTCTTGGCGTGCGCCCCTGCGTCTCTACCTCTGAACCTGTTCCCTTATGCCTGTGACTTGGTGCCTGCACCTTTGTGCCTGCGCCTGGATGCCTGAGCACCTGCGCCTGCACCTCCCCACTTGTGCATCCGTGCATGTGCCTCTGTGCCTACACCTCTTCGCCTGCACCTCTTCGCCTGCACCCCTGTGCCTACGCCTCTAGGCTTGCACCCCTGCGTTACGCCCTTATAGCTGCACCTCTGTGCCTGCGTCCCTACGCCTGCGCCCCTACACATGTGTCCCTACACCAATGTCCTACGCCTACGCCTCACGCCAGCGTCTCTTTGCCTGCTCCCACACGCGTGCACCTTAGCACGTGCGTCCCTGGACGTGCCCCTCCTATGCATGCAACCTTGCGTGTGCGCCTCTACACGTGCGCTCCTGCGCACGTGCTGAGGCATAGGTGAGGTTTTGGCGAGGTTTAGGTAGTGTAGTCGTTCCTTTCTGCATGGATTTGAACTGGGGACCCATTAACTGACACAACCCAACTCAGTTCGGTGCGCCCCGATCGGTTTGCAACGACACATCGCGAGGTGGATTCGCTTATTCGACGTTAGCGTATGGGAAGTTTGTACATTTGAATTAGAAAGACGAAAAGTGGGTCGTTCTAGTCCAGTGCATCGATCCCTATGATTAAATGAAAATAATAAAAGATAACGTACTTCCATTGTTTGCTTCGAAAGTAAGAATCTGAAGGCGTATTGCAAAAAACTATAAAGAATTGACGTCTTGAAGCCAAAGTGTACGGAGTTTGTACATGGCTTCGGATGTGAGGGTCACTTCTTTCAATATTAGGAGGGATATCGATCCCCGCTTGCCAAAGCAAGTGTCGAGGCACACGTGAACATAAACCGCTGCCATTTCACTATTCTGAACCACTTCTCGCCCGACATCCTGCCTTATGATCTCCGAAATCGAAGTTGGGGAACAATGCATGACTTTCTTAGTTTGAAGCGAGAACGGAAGTTAGTTTATCTTATTTTTAAATTTTGTCTTATGGATCAACACCCTAGATTAAAACGGTTCACATTACGTCTTTCAAATTCGATTTTACTAACTTCTCATAAGCGAACGCTTGACTAGTCTCTCCACCTCGCGATCCGTCATTGGCAACTGATCAGGGCACACCGATCTGTGTCCGATTGTGTCAGTTAACGGGTCCCCAGCTCAATTCTGGAGAGAAAGGAACGGCTACACTACCTTTTCATCTGTTTGAAAGGACCTCGCCAAATTGATTTGGAATCAACAAGAGAACGATGTTCGAAACCTACATTTGACTTCGGAAGTGAAAAGCGTTCCTGGCACGGAACAATGGTAGGACTTTGAGGTTCGCCCATCAAAAACTTGAGCGTTGTTAAACGGCGTTCAGAACCTGTTGGGCCTCCGATCTGGCGGGCCGCGAACAGCGGCATCCGCCTCTCGCTACCCGCACAATCGGGCCTCCCACCAGAAGCCACCCTGCCCTGGAGCAGGGTGGGCTACGGTGGAATTTTCGCTGGTCATCTCCTGTTGGCGGCAAAACAGTGAAATGTTGAAAATTCAGCCGGGCGTAGCACAGAGAACACTTGCTGCTGTCGCATCTTCGCTAAGGTTTTAGCAGCGTCGCTCATTAAATGTTTTAGGGCTCGGTCACCATATACCCAAATAGTAGAAATATAAAACTGAGTCGCCCGTCGTCGAGCGAGAAATAACCTAACTACCCATCAGCCGCCGCTACCGCCACGCCAGTAACAAAGAAAACTAACGAAAATGCATGGCGAGACCACATGCCATGCGCTGAGGACGCATGGTATGCGGCGCCCTCCGCTAGTATCACAAACCCTTTCGTTGAAGGGTTTGTGATACTAGCGGGGGTAGGTTTCTTTAGAGTTTGAGGGGAGTTCGAGACTCCCCATGCGTTGAAAGGGAACCTGCTGGGCCCGCTGCCGCGGGGCCCAGCAGGAGCCCGCGCAAAAATAAAACCCTAAAACCTTTAATTTAATTCGGGGTATGGTTTGAATGCGGTTTGCGTGTTAAAATCATAGGTTTGCGTTTACAAAAAATTATCGAAAACGAAAGAAGGGCGTTTTCGCTCGATCGCGAGGGAGCGATGACCGCTTTGTTTTTTTTTGTCACGCACACCCCCCAGTTCGATGTAGGGTTTTATGTTTGGCGCGGGCTCCGCCCGCGCCAAACATACAAAACCCTAGATCGAACTGGGGGGTTTGCGTGACAAAAAAAAAAAAAACAAAGCGGTCATCGCTCCCTCGCGATTCTCGCGTGGGAGCGATGACCACATGCAGGATTTTTTCATGCTCGCCCGTCGACGCATGCCGCGAGCGAGCATGATTTTTGACTGGGCTTTTGAGTATTTTTTTTGCCGCTACCGGGCGAATCAGAGTCACACTTTGGGTTTTATGGGTATCTGAGTATTTTCACCCAATGTTTTATTTTAAGGAAAATGGGGACCACCGCGCGCCCACCGGAGTCCGACCGCGGTGGCCTTCATCCAGACATGTTAAGACCCCAACACCGTTTTTCAATGGCAATACATCCTCGATAGCCTCTTGAATACCCCCATCCGTCTTCGCCCACAAGACGTCATGCTTCGAATCATCCACCGACCCATAGAAGTAAACCATAGATACCGATTCCTTCCCCCCCCATCGTCCCCACTCTGCCCACGTTGTAACCATCCAGAAACGATTGAGCATTGCTTTATGCAATGCCGCGATATCCAACCAGTCATCCAACGCCTCCGCATCCTTTTCAATATCTTCTTCCCAAAGACGTCACCAAATCTTTCGAACATCCTCCTCGGACCCACAACCCCTGACAATAAGCGCACACTCTGGGAAATCACACGAGCCACCATTTTCCACCGATTATGGCAAGAAAGATGGGCCCAACCAAACCACAACCCCACCCCGACTATTTTGGCAACAATACCACACCTCCTTCAAGACCACCTCACACATTTATCACTAAGATTAGCACAACTCCCTCCTGGTAGGAAGAAAACGAAGACCCAACAAATGCTCTACACCGAAATAACACAAGCTCCCTTCCCGTGCAGAGCACATGAAGGAAGAGAACATTTGTTAACTAAAATCACACACAGATTCCACCGCTGGTGGAAGCACCCCGGAATATATAAGCTGTAAATTGTTTGGGGGGCCGGGTTCAATCCCCGGGCTTGTTTTGGTGTCTTGGAGACCCTCCCGCTCCCACCGGTTACGACCAAGGGACAAAAAAGAAACAAAAAAAAAACAAGAGGCAGGTTTTGCACGCAAAGCGTGCGTAGGGTTACATAGTAACCGAGCAAAAGTATTCATATTAACATCTCTTAAGAGGCCAAATAATTGCTCGCAGTCCGGACCACAACGGAAGGTTTGCAACAAGACTTTACCTCGTCCGTGGAATCGAAATCTGGTTGTAAATGGATTGCCAAACTGTCACCCACATTCGTTCAAACTATTTTTTTTGGTTTGTCCATGCGTGCTCTTAAACATTATGTATGGTGTGGGCAAACTTTTCCTAAATTACCTCAAGCTATGCTGGAATTATTCCAGCTTCTGTGGATGTAAAAGCTAAAAAAAACCGAAAATTGAAAAAATGCGCTTGACGCTATAGATTGATGTATAACAATTCACCAACATATTGAAGAAGAACCTCAAAAGGCATTTTTTCTCGTTTTTTTCCATGAATTTTGTTTTATCTTATGATTAATTTATGTCAATGAGATTAATTTTCTCTTCTATCGTGAAAGTTCTAGTTTCACATATTCATGATGAACTTCACAAAAAAAAAACCTTTCAAAAATTTGGATGAGCTTTGAATGTTTCATTATGTTATGAAATTTAATATGACGTAATTATAGCTAGAATTTAATCTATTTACCTTCTTCTATGACGGTGGTTGAATTTCTTTTCTTTCAATTGCATTTTGACCCTTTTTGAAGCCGGGTTCACGAGTCAGAAGAGTCATGACGACCAGTTCCGCGAAACAGGACAGGGCGAGGCCAAGGTTGGACCCAACCCAATGTACAGTCCTTACCCTGTTGCTCTGTCGTCGGACTGGAGATTCCTTACTATCCGGGGTCTGTCCGGACATGTCGGTCGATGTCCATGATTATTTTGTACTGGGTCGACCTGAGCAGGGCGTCCGCGGACGTGGGGGGCATACAGTCCTACAAATTCTAGCAACCTGATTGATGGATATGTCAGAAAAATGCCCGATCCACCAATCACGATTTCTTGCGGCACAAACACACAAAAGTAAGAAAACGAAGGGTTACTATGTAACCCAAAAAATCCAGACATGTTAAGCCGTTCGATAAAAATAAATATTTCCCGTTAATATTCTTAGGGGGCCACCGGTTGAAGTCTGACCAATCTCTCCCTGCTGCCAAGTTTGAGAGTGCGGAACAGCACAGAGATGTGACGGGAGCTGGCCACAAGTTCGCTCTTCGTTGGTGCTTGGCTGCGCAGCTGCTCGATTGCTTGCGCTTCGGCGGCGCGACGGGTTGCGCAAGGACGAGAACTTCTTTCGGGTACGCCCCTCTTGAGTAGTAGCTTCGGTGTCGGCGGCTGCTCGACTGCAGGCAGGCAGCTGAGAAGGCTGTGGCGGAGGCGGTGGCGGTGGGCCTCATGCTTGCACAGTCACTCTCACACCACCTGCCGCAAATGCAGCATCGCCACCTACTGCAGCAACACCTGCTGCGTCTGCTGCCGTCGCAGCATGTGGTTCCGGTGCAGCACGGAGCGCTGCAGGCTCTGCGCCACAAGATTCCATGTCAGCCGCTCCTGTCGCAGCAGCAGCAGCAGCAGCAGCAGCAGCAGCAGCAGCAGCAGCAGCAGCAGCAGCAGCAGCAGCAGCAGCACCTGCTGCAGCAGGCTCAGCTCCGTAGACAGCACATCCGAGTAGGTGCCAGATGTGCCGCTCCTGCTGTCGCTGCAGCTGCAGCGACAGGAATGTCCTTCTGCCACTCTGCCACAGGACTGCGAACAGCAGCAGCAGGAACAGCAGCAGCAGCAGCCGCCGCACCAGCAGCAGCCGCTTGCCCTCGGCCTCCCACTGCGCGCAGTCAGGCCTGCACAAGCAGCAGGTGCAGAATGCAGAGCAGCAGCATCTGTCGCGTGGCATCATCGCACCATCGCAATGCATCCAACAGCGCGGGTAGCACCTGCAGCACCGACCACGTACCAGACGTCGACTCACCAGGTGCGGAGTGCATCTGCTGCCAGCCAACAAGACCTGGCAGCAGCATGGATGGCAGAAGCGGCTGGAGAGGGAGGTGTGACGTGGCATCCTCAGGTTATAGTAAGAAGAGACAACGCAGGCGACGCCTTGTCCTCGTGCCGGCAGCAGCAGGGCAAGGAGGCACAAGCGGCAGCAGCGGCGGTGGCAGCGGGAGCAGCAACAGCAACAGCAAGGGGTGGAGCGCACAATGGCAGCAGCAGTGGGAGAGGGTTCGGCGCATGGCCCGCGGCGGTGGCGGCGGTGCAGGTGCCAGCACAGCGACAGGTTCAGGCCCCGCGGTGGACGGCATGCCGCAGCTCAAGTCTCTCATCGCCGACGTGCGACGGCTTGGGCTGTCAGGCATCCTGCTGGGCGCCATATCGCTGCTGCACCTCTACCTGCTGGGCCGCATGGGCCCTGCAGGAGACACCGTTTTGAGCACTCTCTCGCTCGTTTGGGTGCGTGTTCTTGCCGCCTGTTTCCCTACCCAAGAAACTGTCCTGCTTGTCCTCCTCTTCCTCTTCCTCATTTTCCTCCTCCTCATCCTTCTCTTCCCCCTTGGCTTCTTCGTCCTCCTTATCCTCCCCGTCCTTCTCTTCCTCCTCGTCTTCCCGTTCCTCCTGTCCTTCACGATTTTTACTGACACCTCCTTCTCCTGATCCCGCTCCTGGTGACCTCCTCTTCCTCCCTCCTCACCCTCCTCCTCCTCCTCCTCCTCCTCCTCCTCCTCCTCCTCCTTCTCCCCGTCCTCGTCCCCGTCCTCGTCCTCGTCCTCCTTGTCCTCCTCCCCCTCTTTATCCTCCTCTGTCGTCCTCGTTGTCATCCTGATCATCGTCGTCGTCGTTGTCGTCGTCGTCGTCGTCGTCGTCGTCGTCGTCGTCGTCGTCGTCGTCGTCGTCGTCGTCGTCGTCGTCGTCGTCGTCGTCGTCGTCGTCGTCGTCGTCGTCGTCGTCGTCGTCGTCGTCGTCGTCGTCGTCGTCGTCGTCGTCGTCGTCGTCGTCGTCGTCGTCGTCGTCGTCGTCGTCGTCGTCGTCGTCGTCGTCGTCGTCGTCGTCGTCGTCGTCGTCGTCGTCGTCGTCGTCGTCGTCGTCGTCGTCGTCGTCGTCGTCGTCGTCGTGGTCATCGTCATCGTTGTCGTCGGCGTTGGCGTCGTCGTCATCGTCGTCGTTATCGTCGTCGTCCTCCTCCTCCTCCTCCTCCTCCCCCTCCTCCCGGCTTTCCTCCTCTGCGACCACCCCTTCCCTCTTCCTCCTCCTCAGCTGTGGTTTTGCTGCTCTTTATCCACTGCACCATGTTTTGGGCATGCACGTGTACCGTACAAGTTGTACGCATGCATGTTATGTCGCTTTCTGCCATTCTCCGCGTGGTGTTTGGAGCGACGGTGCGCCTGTGCCTTTCCTCTCCTCGTCTTGTGAAGAGTCATGCGACGCGCGGCATCACTGTTTGTGTGCATTTCTTTTTGTGTGGTGGTCGTTTCTTTTGTGTGGTCGTCAATTTTTTTTTTTTTTAAGAGGGAAGAACCTTTTTTTTTATTTTTTTATTAGTCATGAGATTTTTTTTTTCCCTCAAACCCCGCTATGGGGTATTCAGGAAATGTAGGGCATGAGAGAATGACAACATGACACATGGTGGGGAGGATGCCAAAGTCCTGCGCGCCACCTCAGGCAAGCAGGAGCAGGGTTCTCGGGCAAGGCCCTGTGGCCAGGACCGCTACGCGGTGGGGAGGATGCCAAGGTCCTTCGCGCCACCTCAAACAAGCAAAGACAGGGTGCTCGGGCAAGGCCCTGTGGCCAGGACCGCTACGATGTGGGGAGGATGCCAACGTCCTTCACGCCACCTCAAACGGGCCAGAAGCAGGGTTCTCGGGCAAGGCCCTGTGGCCAGGACCGCTACAAGGTGGGGAGGATGCCAAAGCCCTTCGCGCCACCAGAGAAGCCTAGTCAGAGTCCTCGGGCGAGGCCCTGTGGCCAGGTCCGCTACAAGGGAGCAGCGAGTCGAACACCTCCAAGGGCCTCTGGGAGCTAGGCTTCCCAGAAGGTCGGCTCCACCCCGCAGAGGGCTGAGAGTGTGAGGAGGGAGCGTACACGTCCCTGACGCGCGATGGGGGCCGCGTCGCCAGTGAAGGGGGCAGAGGATCTGGCGTGTGTGGAGACGTAGAGCCGGATGGCCGCGCACTGGGCGCGGATCCCAGCGATGGAGGCGCGCTGTGCGAGGATGCTCACCGCTCGCTGTGCCCAGTGCGCGAGGGTCTCTGCCGAACACTGTCGGGTCCCGCGCGAAAGGCAGATCTTGGCCAGGCGGGCCAAGAAGGTCCAAAACTCCTCTCCAAGGCCTCCAAGGGTCTCCCAAGCTAGGGGTCGTAGGTGGTGTCCCCGCCGCGGAGCCGTTCTGTATCTCTCGACCTTCTCCTCCTCAGCAGCCTCCAGAGTTCGTCCCGGCCCTGTGGCCCGGTGTCCCTGTGCGTCCACCGTCGTGACGTCCAACACCCACGTGGTGCCGAGGTCGTGGTCCACCAGGGTGAGGTCCGGGCGGAGGTACCCCCGCCCTCCTGGCAGAGGCAGCACGTCCGTCGGCTCCACGCGG
>SZWC01003722.1:1415-11614 GCA_023375785.1 Penium margaritaceum | reverse complement strand
CCCAACTTCCGACCCAACTTCCAACCCAACTTCCAACCCAATTTCCAACCCAACTTCTAACCCAACTTACAACCCAACTTCCAACACAACTTCCAAACCAACTTCCATCCCAACTTCCTTTCCAACTTCCAACCCGATTCCATCCCAACTTCCATCCCATCTTCGAACTCAACTTCCAACCCAACTTCCAACCCAACTTCCAACCCAACTTCCAACCCAACTTCCAACCAAACTTCCAACCCAACTTCCAACCCAACTTCCAACCCAATCTCCAACCCAACTTCCAACCCAACTTCCATCCCAACTTTCAACCCAACTTCCATCCCAACTTCCACCCGAACTTCCAACCCAACTTCCATCCCAACTTCCATCCCAACTTCGTGTTGGAATATTGAAGTCAACACTGGCAATCTCCCTCGGATAATCCGAGTTCTTAATGAACAGTTCAGGTTCGGCATAGAGCCCACAGAACCACCTCGCGAACGGATTGTCGGTCACGGCCAGTGACTTAAAGGCGAGCCGCCCCTAATAACCGTGATCACGTTGCAGTCGCGTCCGGCTAGCGAAGAAGAAGCCGTTGCAATATCTTTGTCCTATTCTGTGATATATTACTGAGGACGTTCATTCCCTCAAATCAATCAGAACAGTTCTGCTCATCCTGTTCCCCTTTGGTTCCGCGGCTTCGCCGCCGTGTCTTTGCTCTACTCGTCCCTCGCAGCTTCTGTCTTCGCCAACCCCTCTCAACGCTTCGCTCCGTCACTCTCGCTCCTTCGCTCAGCTCTCATACTCCGCCAACCATCACTCACCTCACCAGCACTCTCTCTCACATCAACCTGTCTACCTCGGTTACCTCGCGTCTCAACCTCTATCAGCTCCTGTGACTAACTCCTCGGACCGCTCTCGCTTACGTCACTTTGCTGACGAACGCTTGCTTGTCCTGATACTTCTGCTTGCTTCTGCTGCTGCTGTTCTCGTATATGCATTCTTCTGACATGGTATCAGAGCATCAGGCAACATCACCTGGTGCCCCACAACTACGTCATCGCTCTGCCGCCATCTTCCCTCCATCGCTTTCTCCTGCAATCTTCTGCCGCAGCTACCATCGTCCCGCGCCTCGCCGCTTCGCCAGCAGCTGACATCAGCAGCTCTGCCTGATGAGTTCTCCACGCTGAAGAAACGCCTTGTCATCCCAAGGAAGCCCCGCGCCCATTTCCGCGCCCGTGGCCAACAACCGGTGACTTGTCGCCCACATCAGCCGCAAGCAACTCTCAAGCCGCCGTCTGCCGTCAACTACCAAGAAGCTTCCCACTGTGTGCCATCCGCTGCCCCTCATCTGCCTCCGCCAGCATCTCCTCCTCTTTCATCCTGTCTCGTCAGCTTCATCTACTCCTTCCTCGCTGTCATCCTCCATCCGTCTGCGTCCATCATCCCGAGCCGCTCTCTCGCATGGCCTCCTCGCCTTGTCAACAGCTGCAGCCAAAACTACCGCCGTCAGGATATCGGACACCACCAGTCTTCCTGCTCCCACTTCCGAGCCAAATGGGGAACAAGCCGTCACTCTCCTGACATCAGCGGTCCAGTGGACCTGCCCGCTGCCTGACTCCCTCTGCCACAACCAACCTCCTCTAGCGGACAGGATATCGGAAACCACCTGTCTTCCTGCTCCCATTTCCGTGCCAACTGGGGAACAAGCCGTCACTCTCCTGAACGCAAGAAGAAGTGGTTGTGTCATTCCATCTCCCTGCCGCACCGCACCTTATCTCAACTCTCTCCGCTCACGTCGTTCCCTACTTCTCTTCCTCAGCATCATCGTCGTCTGCCTCTGTCATCCCTCCTCCTCCTCCTCGTTCCAGTTTCCTCTGCTCCATCAGCCGCCCGTTCCTGCCTCATCTCTGCCTCTCCATCATCAGCATCCTCCGCGCCGCCTTCACATTAATCATCTTCATCAGCATCAGCTCTTCGCGCACGTGGTTCTGCCCCTGCGCCCACTCATCAATCAATCGCTTCCTCCGCTTCCGCATCACTTTTAGCTCGGCACAAGGATCCGCCCGGTCGCATCGCCTTTTTCCGCGACAACCTGCGCCCACGCCGAAACTTCCTCAGCGCACGCGGTTCGCCCCTGCGCCCACTCAGCCATCATCATTAGCTTCCGCTTCAGCAATCATCATCAGCATCTGTAGCCAGCACAAGGATCTGCACGAGCTAGTTGCCCGCTTCGCAGCAGCCTGCACCCACGCCGGCAGCAGATTTCTCGCGGCGCGTAGGCCTCTGCCTTCCCCTTACCGCATTCTACTCCCCAATTTTAATCGCGCACGTGGTCTCGCCCCTGCGCCCACTCCATTATCCATCATCTCTCCGCCGTTATCCACATTCGCTCTGCTCGGCACAAGGATCCGCCCGGTCGCATCGCCCTTTTCGCGACGACCTGCGCCCATGCCGAAACTCCCCTGTTTCACCTCGCGCACGTGGTTTTGCCCCTGCGCCCTCTCCATCATCAATCGCTCTCCGCAGTTCGTATCATCCTCTGCCCAGCACCCGCATCCGCCCAGTTGCATCACTCGAGTCGCGACTACCTGCAACCCACACCGAAACTTCACCAGCGCATGAGGTTTCATCCCTGCGCTCACTCACTCATCAACCATCCCTCCTCTCACTCTTCTACCCTCAGGCCATCCGGCATATCACACCCAATCACTCGCACTTGCAGCTGAGGAGCAGTCCAACGCGGTCAGTACACAGGAACCGGATACCACCCGTCTCCCCGCTCAAGCTAACCGGTGGAACAAGCCGCTGTATCCGTGGAGCTGACTACGCAGCAGACTGCACCACTCTGCATTCCTCCTGGAACTCACAGAGTCTGCTGTGACAGAGCACTCTTTGAGCGTGGCGTCGTGGCAGCACTCTCCATCTCCTGCACCCACTACCCCCACCATCATCTCCAAGGGACCATGCCAAGGAGAATGATCTCTCGGCGGTATCCTCTTGGAACAACACTCTCATCAAGGTGAACTCAGCAACCAACCTTGATGAATCAAGGTTCCTGTCGGCACTCCCTACACTGGAACAAACCATGAGCAACAACACGATCAATGGTCTCCTTCGTGTCCAACCTTCAGGGAAGCCGATCTACTTCATTGACTATTCAACACCTAACATCGCATTAATCGACATTGTCACTCATCTTCCAGAGTGCTTACGGGACTCCCCCCAACTGCACAGGAAAAGAGATGGTTCCACAAACTACCATCAATGGAGAGTTGAACTTCTTCTCAATCTGGGACGACTTCAGTTCCCAAAGTTCAATCTCTGACAGGTACTGCTTGGTCTCCTAGACTCAATATTCCTTCTTGATACGGACTGGGTTGAAGCACTTCTGAAGGAGGCGCTCATCCTCACCACTCATCACTCTCTTCACCCACTTATCTGACCACACGAAGGACTCTCTGAGACCTGGCAAACCCTGTATCTATCCTGCGCATCATCTTCTCTCCAGCGTTGACTTCAAGGGGGGCTGTTGGAATATTGAAGTCAACACTGGCAATCTCCCTTGGATAATCCGAGTTCTCAATAGACGGTTCAGGTTCGGCATAGAGCCCACAGAACCACCTCGCCAACGGATTGTCGGTCACGGCCAATGACTTAAAGGCGAGCCGCCCATAATAACCGCGACCACGTCGCAGTCGCGTCCGGCTAGCGAAGAAGAAGCCGTTGCAATATCTTTGTCCTGTTCTGTGATACATTACTGAGGACGTTCATTCCATAAAATCAACCAGAACAGTTCTGCTCATCCTGTTCCCCTTTGGTTCCGCGGCATTGCCGCCGTGTCTTTGCTCTGCTCATCCCTCGCAGCTTCTGTCTTTGCCAACCCCTCTCAACGCTTTGCTCCGTCACTCTCGCTCCTTCGCTCAGCTCTCATACTCCGCCAACCATCACTCACCTCGCCAGCACTCTCTCTCACATCAACCTGTCTACCTCGGTTACCTCGCGTCTCAACCTCTATCAGCTCCCGCGACTAACTCCTCGGACCGCTCTCGCTTACGTCACTTTGCTGACGAACGCTTGCTTGTCCTGATGCTTCTGCTTGCTTCTGCTGCCGCTGTTCTCGTATCTGCATTCTTCCGACACTTCGAACTCAACTTCCAACCCAACTTCCATCCCAACTTCCATCCCAACTTGCAACTGAACTTCCATCCCAACTTCCAACCCAACTTCCAACCCAACTTCCAACCCAACTTCCAACTCCACTTCCAACCCAACTTCCAACCCAACTTCCAACCCAACTCCAAAGCCAACTTCTAACCCAACTTCCAGCCCAACTTCCAACCCAATTTCCAACCCATGTTCCAACCCAACTTCCAACCCAACTTCCAACCCAACTTCCAAACCAAATTCCGACCCAACTTCTAACCCAACTTCCAACCCGACTTCTAACCCAACTTCCAACCCAACTTCTATCCCAACTTCCATCCCAACTTCCAACTCAACTTCCAACCTAACTTCCATCCCAACTTCCATCCCAACTTGCAAGTGAACTTCCATCCCAACTTCCAACCCAAATTCCAACCCAACTTCCAACCAATCTCTCATCCCAACTTCCATCCCAACTTCAAACTCAATTTCCAACCCAACATCCGACCCAACTTCCAACCCAACTTCCAAACCAACTTCCGACCCAACTTCTAACCCAACTTCCAACCCGACTTCTAACCCAACTTCCAACCCAACTTCTATCCCAACTTCCATCCCAACTTCCAACTCAACTTCCAACCTAACTTCCATCCCAACTTCCATCCCAACTTGCAAGTGAACTTCCATCCCAACTTCCAACCCAAATTCCAACCCAACTTCCAACCAATCTCTCATCCCAACTTCCATCCCAACTTCAAACTCAATTTCCAACCCAACATCCGACCCAACTTCCAA
This sequence comes from Penium margaritaceum, assembly GCA_023375785.1. Classification (NCBI taxonomy): domain Eukaryota; kingdom Viridiplantae; phylum Streptophyta; class Zygnematophyceae; order Desmidiales; family Peniaceae; genus Penium; species Penium margaritaceum. The sequence continues at coordinate 6,691 of SZWC01003722.1, read as the reverse complement.
CCCAACTTCCAAACCAACTTCCGACCCAACTTCTAACCCAACTTCCAACCCGACTTCTAACCCAACTTCCAACCCAACTTCTATCCCAACTTCCATCCCAACTTCCAACTCAACTTCCAACCTAACTTCCATCCCAACTTCCATCCCAACTTGCAAGTGAACTTCCATCCCAACTTCCAACCCAAATTCCAACCCAACTTCCAACCAATCTCTCATCCCAACTTCCATCCCAACTTCAAACTCAATTTCCAACCCAACATCCGACCCAACTTCCAACCCAACTTCCAAACCAACTTCCGACCCAACTTCTAACCCAACTTCCAACCCGACTTCTAACCCAACTTCCAACCCAACTTCTATCCCAACTTCCATCCCAACTTCCAACTCAACTTCCAACCTAACTTCCATCCCAACTTCCATCCCAACTTGCAAGTGAACTTCCATCCCAACTTCCAACCCAAATTCCAACCCAACTTCCAACCAATCTCTCATCCCAACTTCCATCCCAACTTCAAACTCAATTTCCAACCCAACATCCGACCCAACTTCCAACCCAACTTCCAAACCAACTTCCGACCCAACTTCTAACCCAACTTCCAACCCGACTTCTAACCCAACTTCCAACCCAACTTCTATCCCAACTTCCATCCCAACTTCCAACTCAACTTCCAACCTAACTTCCATCCCAACTTCCATCCCAACTTGCAAGTGAACTTCCATCCCAACTTCCAACCCAAATTCCAACCCAACTTCCAACCAATCTCTCATCCCAACTTCCATCCCAACTTCAAACTCAATTTCCAACCCAACATCCGACCCAACTTCCAACCCAACTTCCAAACCAACTTCCGACCCAACTTCTAACCCAACTTCCAACCCGACTTCTAACCCAACTTCCAACCCAACTTCTATCCCAACTTCCATCCCAACTTCCAACTCAACTTCCAACCTAACTTCCATCCCAACTTCCATCCCAACTTGCAAGTGAACTTCCATCCCAACTTCCAACCCAAATTCCAACCCAACTTCCAACCAATCTCTCATCCCAACTTCCATCCCAACTTCAAACTCAATTTCCAACCCAACATCCGACCCAACTTCCAACCCAACTTCCAAACCAACTTCCGACCCAACTTCTAACCCAACTTCCAACCCGACTTCTAACCCAACTTCCAACCCAACTTCTATCCCAACTTCCATCCCAACTTCCAACTCAACTTCCAACCTAACTTCCATCCCAACTTCCATCCCAACTTGCAAGTGAACTTCCATCCCAACTTCCAACCCAAATTCCAACCCAACTTCCAACCAATCTCTCATCCCAACTTCCATCCCAACTTCAAACTCAATTTCCAACCCAACATCCGACCCAACTTCCAACCCAACTTCCAAACCAACTTCCGACCCAACTTCTAACCCAACTTCCAACCCGACTTCTAACCCAACTTCCAACCCAACTTCTATCCCAACTTCCATCCCAACTTCCAACTCAACTTCCAACCTAACTTCCATCCCAACTTCCATCCCAACTTGCAAGTGAACTTCCATCCCAACTTCCAACCCAAATTCCAACCCAACTTCCAACCAATCTCTCATCCCAACTTCCATCCCAACTTCAAACTCAATTTCCAACCCAACATCCGACCCAACTTCCAACCCAACTTCCAAACCAACTTCCGACCCAACTTCTAACCCAACTTCCAACCCGACTTCTAACCCAACTTCCAACCCAACTTCTATCCCAACTTCCATCCCAACTTCCAACTCAACTTCCAACCTAACTTCCATCCCAACTTCCATCCCAACTTGCAAGTGAACTTCCATCCCAACTTCCAACCCAAATTCCAACCCAACTTCCAACCAATCTCTCATCCCAACTTCCATCCCAACTTCAAACTCAATTTCCAACCCAACATCCGACCCAACTTCCAACCCAACTTCCAAACCAACTTCCGACCCAACTTCTAACCCAACTTCCAACCCGACTTCTAACCCAACTTCCAACCCAACTTCTATCCCAACTTCCATCCCAACTTCCAACTCAACTTCCAACCTAACTTCCATCCCAACTTCCATCCCAACTTGCAAGTGAACTTCCATCCCAACTTCCAACCCAAATTCCAACCCAACTTCCAACCAATCTCTCATCCCAACTTCCATCCCAACTTCAAACTCAATTTCCAACCCAACATCCGACCCAACTTCCAACCCAACTTCCAAACCAACTTCCGACCCAACTTCTAACCCAACTTCCAACCCGACTTCTAACCCAACTTCCAACCCAACTTCTATCCCAACTTCCATCCCAACTTCCAACTCAACTTCCAACCTAACTTCCATCCCAACTTCCATCCCAACTTGCAAGTGAACTTCCATCCCAACTTCCAACCCAAATTCCAACCCAACTTCCAACCAATCTCTCATCCCAACTTCCATCCCAACTTCAAACTCAATTTCCAACCCAACATCCGACCCAACTTCCAACCCAACTTCCAAACCAACTTCCGACCCAACTTCTAACCCAACTTCCAACCCGACTTCTAACCCAACTTCCAACCCAACTTCTATCCCAACTTCCATCCCAACTTCCAACTCAACTTCCAACCTAACTTCCATCCCAACTTCCATCCCAACTTGCAAGTGAACTTCCATCCCAACTTCCAACCCAAATTCCAACCCAACTTCCAACCAATCTCTCATCCCAACTTCCATCCCAACTTCAAACTCAATTTCCAACCCAACATCCGACCCAACTTCCAACCCAACTTCCAAACCAACTTCCGACCCAACTTCTAACCCAACTTCCAACCCGACTTCTAACCCAACTTCCAACCCAACTTCTATCCCAACTTCCATCCCAACTTCCAACTCAACTTCCAACCTAACTTCCATCCCAACTTCCATCCCAACTTGCAAGTGAACTTCCATCCCAACTTCCAACCCAAATTCCAACCCAACTTCCAACCAATCTCTCATCCCAACTTCCATCCCAACTTCAAACTCAATTTCCAACCCAACATCCGACCCAACTTCCAACCCAACTTCCAAACCAACTTCCGACCCAACTTCTAACCCAACTTCCAACCCGACTTCTAACCCAACTTCCAACCCAACTTCTATCCCAACTTCCATCCCAACTTCCAACTCAACTTCCAACCTAACTTCCATCCCAACTTCCATCCCAACTTGCAAGTGAACTTCCATCCCAACTTCCAACCCAAATTCCAACCCAACTTCCAACCAATCTCTCATCCCAACTTCCATCCCAACTTCAAACTCAATTTCCAACCCAACATCCGACCCAACTTCCAACCCAACTTCCAAACCAACTTCCGACCCAACTTCTAACCCAACTTCCAACCCGACTTCTAACCCAACTTCCAACCCAACTTCTATCCCAACTTCCATCCCAACTTCCAACTCAACTTCCAACCTAACTTCCATCCCAACTTCCATCCCAACTTGCAAGTGAACTTCCATCCCAACTTCCAACCCAAATTCCAACCCAACTTCCAACCAATCTCTCATCCCAACTTCCATCCCAACTTCAAACTCAATTTCCAACCCAACATCCGACCCAACTTCCAACCCAACTTCCAAACCAACTTCCGACCCAACTTCTAACCCAACTTCCAACCCGACTTCTAACCCAACTTCCAACCCAACTTCTATCCCAACTTCCATCCCAACTTCCAACTCAACTTCCAACCTAACTTCCATCCCAACTTCCATCCCAACTTGCAAGTGAACTTCCATCCCAACTTCCAACCCAACTTCCATCCCAACTTCCATCCCAACTTCCAACCCAAGTTCCATAATAATCTCCATCCCAACTTCCAACCCACCTTCCAACCTAACTTCCAACCCAAATTCAAACCAAACTTCAAACCCAACGTCCAACTTAACTTCCAATCCAACTTCCAACCCAACTTCCATCCCAACTTCCGACCCAACTTCGAACCCAACTTCCTACCCAACTTCCAACCCAACTTTCAACCCAAATTTCAACCCAACTTCTAACCCAACTTCCAACCCAACTGCCAACCCAAATTCCAACCCAACATCTAATCCAACATCAAACCCAACTTCCAACCCAACTTCCAACCAAACTTCCAACCCAACTTCCAACCCAACTGCCAACCCAAATTCCAACCCAACATCTAATCCAACATCAAACCCAACTTCCAACCCAACTTCCAACCAAACTTCCAACCCAACTTCCAACCCAACTTCCAACCCAACTTCCATCCCAACTTCCATCCCAACTTCCATCCCAACTTCTATCCCAACTTCCATCCCAACTTCCAACTCAACTTCCAACCCAACATTTAACCCAACTTCCAACCCAACTTCCAACCCGACTTCCAGTCCAACGTCCAACCCAACTTCCAACCCAACTTCCAACCAAACTCTTAACCCAACTTCTAACCCAACTTTTAGCAAAACTTCCAACCCAACTTCCAACCCAACTTCCAACCCAGCTTCCAACCCAACTTCCAACCCAACCTTCCTCCCAACGTTCAACCCAAATTCCAACCCAACACCCATCCCAACTTCCAATCCAACTTCCAACCCAATTTCCAACCCAACTTCCAACCCAACTTCCAACCCACCTTCCAACCCAACTTCCAACCCAGCTTCCATCCCAACTTCCATCCCAACTTCAAACCCAACTTCCAACCCAACTTCCAACCCAACTTCCAACCCAACGTCTAGCCCAACTTCTAACCCAACTTCCTACCCAACTTCCTATCCAAATTTGAACGCAACTTCCAACCCAACGTCCAACTCAACTACCAACCAAACTTCCATCCCAACTTCCATCCCAACTTCCAACCAAAATTCCATTCCAACTTCCATCCCAACTTCGATCCCAACTTCCGACCCTACTTCCGACCCAACTTCCAACCCAACTTCCAACCCAAATTCCAACTCAACTTCCAACCTAACTTCCAATCCAATTTTCAACCAAACTTCCAACCCAACTTCCAACCCAAATTCCAACCCAACTTCGAACCCAACTTCCAAACCAATTCCCAACCCAACTTTCAACTCAACTTCCAATCCAACTTCCATCCCAACTTCCATCCCAACTTCCAACCCAACTTGTAACCCAACTTCCAACCCAACTTCCAACCCAACTTCCAACCCAACTTCCAACCCAACTTCCAACCCAACTTCCAACCCAACTTCTAACCCAACTTCCAACCCAACTTCTAACCCAACTTCCAACCCAACTTCCAACCCAACTTCCAACCCAGCTTCCAACCCAACTT
>SZWC01003721.1:116659-161911 GCA_023375785.1 Penium margaritaceum | reverse complement strand
TTCAAGTTGCTGCGCTACGTGCTCGACACTGCTGGCCTTGGTTTGGTATTTGCTCCCTCACCGAGTCCCATGTTGGATGGATTTTGTGACAGTGACTATGCACGTGACCGTCAAGCTCGTAGTCGTGGTGGATATGTGTTTCGCGTGTGGGGCACCGCTGTATCATGGCGCAGTGCAAAACAGTCGTGTGTGGCACGCAGTGTGGCTGAGGCAGAATACATGGCTCTGGGTGAAGCATCCTGTGAGGGCATATGGTTGGCACGACTGCTTGAAGAGCTCGGTTTGACTGCATCTGCTGTGCCTCTGCATAGTGACAGCTCTGCCGCACGCCGCATTGCCGAGAATGATGGTGTGTTGCACCCACGCACAAAGCACATCAGCGTAGAACACCATTTTGTGCGAGAAGCAGTTGAAGCCGGTGCGGTGCAAGTCCTTCGCATCCGTGGTGATGCTCAGCTAGCAGATTTCCTCACCAAAGCCCTGTCCTCCTCTGCACTACAGCTCCAACTGCATCATATTGGTTGCACACCCTGCACACTCACGGCCAAGGGGGCGTGTTAATTCTCCTCTGTACATATTTGCGACACCGTTGTGTCCATGAGTGTGCAGGGCATGCTGACTCTGAGAGTGGAGGCGACGCACAGTGAGCACGTGCGCCACCGGCGAGCGAGCATTTTGCGCCTCCACACTAGCTCTCCTGTGCTCGTCTCCCTCCTGTTTCAGCATTGCTCCAGTTGCATAAGGCTCCCCTGGCTTGCGCTTTGCGTACCTAGTTTAGTCTCTGATTTGTGCCATGACATATGATGTTATTTGTGGAACTGAACCTAGAATAGCACCAAACATGGAACAAGGGCACCACGGACAGGCCTAGGCCATGCTCGAACTCAAAGTCGGCCTAGAGCCGCATTGGGGGCTGTGCGAAGTATTTCGCACAGCAGTTTTTGTGAGAGCCGACGAGCCTCGCTCGTCGGCCGACGGGTGAGCTCGTTTAGCGAGACTCACCCGCGAGGACTACTACTTCTTGTTACTCGGGGACTTGTACTTTTTCTGTCCTCGCAATCCATGGCTGCGCACACCTAGCCCTAGCGACCACATACGTGCACCAAATCACGCGAAACAAGTTACAATGGAATCGTAGCGTGATCCTTGGCCTGGGGAAGCCAGGACTCGATTGTGGGACACACATCACTTTTTTGCTTGAGAGCAAAGACCCAACGCATGCGAGAGAAGTCGTCTGTGAGACAGAGCACATAGCGACCAGCGCCCCCAAGGATGTCATGGGGCAGGGGCCCCATGACGTCTGCATGCAACAAGTCGAGGGGGGCAGAGGTGCGTGTCTCAGACGTGGAGAACGGAGAGCGATGCATTTTCCCTTGAGCACAAGAGAGACAGGTAGGGGGACAAGGAGCAGAGAAGGTGCTGGCATCCAAGCCCTCAGCGGGTAGCGTGCGAAGAAGAGAATCAATGGCGGCAGTGTGGAGATGGCATAAGCGGCGATGCAGCAACTGAGTTTGGGAAGGTGAGAGCGAGCGCGCAACATGCACATGGGCGGCAGTAGCGGGTGCAGGCGCGAAGGTAGGGACGTGAAACAGGCGATCGCAGCGTGTGCCATGAAGAAGAATGCGGCCAGAGACGCGATGAGAGACAGAGGCAATGCCGCGGCTGGAGGAGAAGTCCATGCCCTGGTCGTCGAGCGTAGTGACAGACAACAGACTCAGCTCAAGCGATGGAACATACAGGACGTCAGGCAAGAACAATCCCCCCCCCAGGGCCAACAAAGCGTACAACACCAACACCCTGTACAGGCAACAGCTGACCAGAGCCAGTGCGGACAAAACGGATAGCGCCAACGGGTCCAAGGGAGACAAAGGATGCACGCGACGAGGTCATGTGGTGAGTGGCGCCGGAGTCAAGGATCCAGAAGCCCCCGGACGCACGAACGAGGGCGGGGTCACGACTCACAGCAGCGACAGCAACATGCGGGACGAGACGCTGACCACACGCTGCAAGACAACGCGGTAAACGATGAGATTGCCATTCTTCAATCCACAACACATCATCAGGAGGAAATCCAAGAACATGACCAGACGGCGGACCACGTAACGCCCCATCGACAGCACACGCAAGAGGCTCTGACTCAGAGTGGTCACTCTCACCTCCCTGATCACGAAGGTGGCACTGATGGACGGCGTGGGACAGAGCAGCGTCCAACTGACGCTCGTCATCTGGAGGGTCATGAGTGATGACGACGCTGGCGTGTGCACGATGGGAAGAGTGGGGCGAGGTCGTCCAGGGTGGAGCAGAATAGGCGCTGGAGGGCGGGTCGTAGAAGTCTGGCCCGCTATACCCTGAAGGCGACCCCCAAGGGTAAGGGAAAGGGGATGGTGCTGCGGCGGTGTTGTAGGCAGCTGCCTCAAAAGAGGAGGGTCGGTGATGGGGTGGAGATGGCATGGGTGCAGTCCGAGAAGGGGCTGCAGGCGCGCCTGAGCTGCCGAAGGAGCGTGCCAAATGAGCACGCATGGCCGAGGCCAGGCGCTCGTTGTCGGGCGAGGCTGGGCACTTCGGTGCCGAATGACCAGTGGCCCCGTAGTTCCAGCACGTGACAGTACTGGAGGCAGAGGAGGAGGAGGCTGCGTTGCCGACGGTGGAGTTGGTGGTTTTACCTTTGCCACGGCCAGATGCTGAGGACCCTTTGCCCTGTCCACCACCTTTGCCACGACCTCCCCCATGATTCCCTTGATGCACAAGGGTCGAGGCAGGAGAGGTGGAAGCCAAGGAGGAAGAAGAAGGTGAGGTAGAGGGAAGAGCTGTGGTCGTGGCAACAGTGGCGGCGCGATGTATGCGTTTGTTCTGGAGGGCACTCCACCAGTCAGTGAGGCGCTGGGCGGTGAACTCCCAAAGGGCACCAATGCCCGGTGGTGAATCAGCGGGCACTGGTTAAGTAGCAAGACGCTCAAGCTCAGAGGCTTTCACCTCCCTGAACATGTCAGACAGTTCAGGGATGAGACCGTTGACAATGGACAGAACGGCCAAGAGCTGCCCAGGGGCAGCTTTGCCGAGATCTTTCAGCAGACGCAGACTGCGAGCCCAATAGGCGTCAGCGGTTTCATCAGCACGCATGGATAGAGTGTTGAACTGAACAGTTAGTACGCTTTGGGCAGCATGACCAGTGACAGTGGTGCGACGCTTGATGAGTGCGTAAGCACCGACAGGGTTAGCGGGTGTGCGGCGTGCAGTGTCAGCATTGTAGGACCCGATCTCATCAGTGAGATCACCAGGGCCGGCGCAAATTAGTGCACGGACAGCGCGCGCAGACTCAGCATCAGTGGGAACAAAAGGGGGTTGAGCAGTGGGGTTAGGTGGGTGGTAGTATTCCCAAAGCTGCTCACCTTACGCCCAAGCGCTGAAGCGAACCTCCCAAGATGTGAAAGAGAGGTTAGAGGTAAAGTGAGGTGGTGTGGAGTCAAAGTCTGGCTTGCGGTGTGCAGGCTGCACGAGAGCTTTAGCAGCAGCGGCGCCTGCAGCGGCTGCGGCTGCAACGGGGTCAGCGTGCTGAGAGCCAGCACTGGTGGATGCGGAAGCGGGGTTGGAAGAAAAGGCAGCAGCAATGTCAGCAGCAGCAGAAAGTGCAGGAGTGGAGCGCAAGACAGGCTGGAGACGGTTGAGGACAAGGTCGGCAATGTGATCTGCATACGTGTCTTGATCACCCTGTTCAGCACACAATTTGTCTTCAGCGGCACGCTGTGCAGTGAGAGCTGCTTGGAGAGCTGCGCGCTCTTTGCGCAACTCTTCCTGTAGTGCCGCATACTGATCGTCATCAACCAGCATGATGTGCAGCACAAGAGACTGACAAGATTTTCTGGGCAGAGTTTCCCCTGCCCCAGTGGGCGTGGAGAGATAAGAGTGGGTCTGCAGTGGTGACGCTGCTCAGCCAAAGGAAGGGAGGTGCAGGCAGACACAAAGAGTGGAGGAAGAAAAAGGCAAGCAAGCTCCAAGTGGTGGAGAAAGGTTGCTCACCCAGTCTAGCGGTGCCGAGTGAACAAAGGAGACAGTGCTGCGACAGCTGACGCCGCAATGACTGCTATTGAAGAGGAAGCAGAGACAATGAAGCAGGCAACTCCAGTGAGAGCTGCACCGGTGAGAGCTGATATGGCTGCTGCGGCTGTGACCAGGAGGCGGACCTGAGGGCCAAAAGATGAGGATGCTGCAACAGTCGACACTTGAGCGGTGGAATCTCGAATGGACGTGACTGCATTGGAGAGAGACGTGGCTGCCGAGGCTGCTGCGGATGCAATGGAGTCGGCTGCGGCTGCAATCTGCGTGGCGATGTTGACAGTGGCTGCAGCAAGAGGCCCCTGATCAACTGTTGTGGCAGTGTAAGTGTCAATTGCCCGTCCGGCTGCAGTGGTAGCAGGTGCACGTGCCGCACGGGCCGTGGCCGCAAAAGTGGATGCAACAGCCGAGCTAGAGGCAAGAGCGGTTTCCAACACTGAGAATGTGTCAGGGAGTATAGGGACCGGTAGTGCTGACTGTGATGTTGCTGGCGAGGCAGTGCGGTGGGCAGAATCCTCTGTCCGTGGTCCACCTGTTGCTTGCAGAGCTATAGCCACCCCAGAGTGGGCGGCACGAAGACACGGACTTTGCTGACGGGTTCTATGTGCAACAAGTGAGCTTACAAGTGAGGCAGGACAACGTTGCTCACGTAGTGGCCCCGTGGCTGGTGCGTTCTGCACAGTTGGAGAATCGTCGGACGTGGATTGGCAGTAGGTCGCGTACTCCGCGGCGTCGGTATGCGCAAGGTGCTCAGCAGGGTCGTAGTCCTCCCCCGGATGGTAGCCAGGGCTGTGGCACCGGCTGCGACGCTCCCACACGCGCAGCTGCTCTGCCTCGTAACGCGCGAGTACCTCGTCTGTGCGTGCTTCCTCACGCCAACCCCTTGGTGACAAGGGGATAGGCTCTGACTCCGGTGGTGAAGCCAGGGCGGCACTTCAAGCCGCAGATGCGGCTGCCGATGTGGCTCAGAAGAGGACGAGGTGCCGATGAGAGCAGCACCCGGTGCGAGAATGCACACGGACTCGGCAGTGACTCCGAGATGCGGAGCCAGAGGTGAGAGGCGAGAGGCGAGAAGCAATGGGAGGCGAGAGGCCAGAACCCACGTGGGCTGAGATAGTCTCGGTGCAGCTGCTGCGGGAGAGGAGATGAGGAACGCACAGATCCGAGAGCGGGGTACGTGGCTAGGAGTCAGAGTGAGCACCACACTCAGCCAAGAAGGGACACGTTCGAGTGATGCCATGATGAGACATCACATGGTGTGGTGCCACGTGCTGAGGTTGCGAGGAGCAGGTGCTGACGGCGAGACGTCGTTGCACTAGCTCGGAGGCTCTGTTCCACGGGTCCCGAATCGGAGAAGCAGAGGGAGGGATCCCTCCTGCTCTGATACCAGTAGGTAGCGGCAAGAGTCCGCCTTAGGCTCTCACACATGCTAGTCTAGGAGGAGAAGCATCCATGGATGGGGTGAAGCGCATGAGGTAAGAGAACCAGTTGAGAGCCAACGAGAGAGAACAAAAAGTATGTGAGTAACGAGCAAGCAAGGTCTTAGCCGCGGTTGGCCGGGCCACCCACTCGAGTGACTCGAAGTGGGGCCCAGTCGCCACCCCGGGGTCGAACCTGACCGGTCGGCAAAATGCCGCCGCGATTTCTCACACCTCAGAGCGACTGAGTGTGTGGCCCCGTAGGATCAGCAACCCGGGCAAGAACCAAACAACCTGCACAGCATGCAAGACATAGTTCCAGAAAACCACATCGACCACGAGCGTATGTGGTGCATGCATCAACTCAGGTAATCNAACAACAAGTGTGTGAGTAACGAGCAAGCGAGGTCTTAGCCGCGGTTGGCCGGGCCACCCACTCGAGTGACTCGAAGTGGGGCCCAGTCGCCACCCCGGGGTCGAACCTGACCGGTCGGCAAAATGCCGCCGCGATTTCTCACACCTCAGAGCGACTGAGTGTGTGGCCCCGTAGGATCAGCAACCCGGGCAAGAACCAAACAACCTGCACAGCATGCAAGACATAGTTCCAGAAAACCACATCGACCACGAGCGTATGTGGTGCATGCATCAACTCAGGTAATCTCTCAGATTTCAACCATCAAGTGGCTCAAACTTAACCACGGAGAATTGCATGGTCCCACCACAGAATGGGGTGAGCATGGCTGTGACCACTCTCACTTTGTACTTGCACAGCCTTGCTTGGACCATGGCTTCAATGGCGTTCAATCTCCTGCAGTGAGTGAGTGAGTGAGTGGGCACAGACAAGAGGTCACTTGCGTGTGTGTCAAACATTAACAGGGACCTTCTGCAGTTTTCCTGCAGCCTGTAGGATTTTATCGATGGACTGGTTGTGGGCCCGATTTGCATGTTTTGCACTGTGTGTCCACCGTTTGATGCCGGATGCATGCATGTGACCAGTCATAGCGTCCGGCTCATGATCCTGCACATTTAGGTTAAGACGGCGTAGCGTTCTGACTTGTCTACGCAGAGTTACGGCCAAAACAGTGGTTTTGGACCGTTTTTAGGACAGACCTTGCACTGCCGCGTCCGACACCCGCCGTGCGCCGCGGCACGTATTTATGCTGTGGACCTGTCAGTTGTTCTCTCTCTCTCTCTCCATTACTAGGCTATTGGAGCTTATGAGACTTTGCACGTATCCCTAGCCTGACTCTTGCTGTTTCTTGCACCTGCTTGCTTGCTAGTGCGCTAGCTGACTGGACAGTGTCGCCATGTTAGCAGCAGCAAGGTCAGGAAGCTTCCTAGCTGTTTCTCATGGTATCAGAGTAGCGAGACCTCTCTCACTGAGCTGCGTCGCAGAGACGCAACACCGGCAGTCGTAGTGAGCGTCATCGCCGCGGCCGTATCCAGGGACTCGTTGCAACTGTTTGGAGCAGCGACATCACCACGAAATTCCCACCACCACACCGAGTGTGATGCGACAGTTTCTAGCTCTAGCAGCCATGCCGAGCAGAAGCAGTAGCATCAGGTGGCAGCAGCGACCATTTCATGCTGCCCATCTTTACAAAAATAAAAGAAAAAAAAGGGGAAATCAGCTCGCAGCAGCTCGTGGCAGCGGCTGCGAGCAGTGGCAGCGCGCAACGGCAACAACAGCTCGTAGCAGCCGTGGCGTGAGCAGCCGCGGGCAGCAACAGCAGCATAGCAGCGGCGGTAGAAGCAGTAACTTCAGCGTAGTAGTAGTGGTAGCGGCCACACCAACGTTAGCAAGCAGTGTTGGTGTGCATCATTATTGTGTAGTATTATTGCGCAACACTGTTGCGTAGCTGCGCAAAAGCTGCGTAGCATTGCGTAGGGCTGCACAAGGCTGTGCAAGGCTACGTAGGGCTGCACAGGGTTGTGCATGCCTGCGCAAGGCTGCACAGGGCAGGGAGGTGACGCGGTCACCCCCACCGAGGAGTCCGCGTGACTTAAAAAAAAACCGCTGGCGTACAATACGCCAGCGTAAAAACTGCTAGCGTTTCTTTTTTTCGCTAGCGTAAAAGCCGCTGATGTCACTATTGGTTTTGCTGACGTCACCAATTTTGGGGTCAAAACATAATTCTTTTTGACGTTTCAACTCCTCGATAAACGCTGACGGTTCTACAATCCGACTTGTTTGCCATCCCGGCCCATACTAAGCACTGACATGGCTCCGACCGGTGACAAAGGCAAAGGACCACTAGACCCCTCTTCCTCCTCTCAGGGGTCATGAGCCCACGCTCGCAGGCTATTGAGGACCTGCAGAGCCAGCAGGATGAGATGCATCGTCTGCAGCAGCAACAGACTGACGCCATCCGTACGCTCAGTGAGCTTCTTAGTGGCCAATCCACGGTCCCACGGTAAACCTCCAAGGGAGTCGGCGGTGTCATACCCTCTGCACAACAGTCAGCATCTGCACCGATGACAGGAGCAGGACGCGACCCGCCACCTCTTGATCCTTGCGATGAGGACCCTCACATGCCAGGTGTGGAGGATGGTACTCACGAGAGCGAGATTCGCGTGCTTCAGGAGTGTCTCCGCCAGCTTCAGACGAGTTCTCGGCCTGCACACACATCTGGCTCCTTTTTTCTCGGATATCCGATCCTCGCCTCATTCCTACCCCAACGTCTTTCCTCGTCCTGGTGTCTTCCCCATTCCTCTTCCTTCTCTGCCTGTGGTTGCTCTCCCTACGGAGCGGCAACCCAAGGACTTCGTGACACGGTCCCCATGATATTTCAGTGAGGACAACTTTGACTGCTGGGAGATTCTTTTCTAGGTCTGGGCTACTTCAGAGGGAGTAAGGCACTACTATCACAGTCTGTACAGGGTTACGGATCGCGCACAGGTGCTGACAGCGGCCAGGGCGATGCACGGACTCCTTTACGCCATTTTGCGGGAGACCGTCGTGGACTTCTACCCGTGTTTTGGAGAGGCCGGCACAGGCGCGAGTGCTGATCCACGTGGGGGCTAGGACCTGGCATTATCCCTTCTTGCTGTAGAGACGCACGCCACCCGCGCGGCTCACATTTGCGCCTTTCACTCCCTTTGTCAGGGACTTGCCGAGCTCGCAGCCGACTACTAGCGGCGGGCCATGCGCATCTACACGCGCCTTGGGACCTTTGGAGGTACACAACTGTGGACGCTCCGCACGCTCATGCTCGGAGTTTGTCTTGAGCACGCAGACATGTTCACAAGGTACAACAACGCCGTGCTCGAGCCCTTCTCCACCTCCCTTCAACTTCTTCCTTGGACACATCAGCTTTTCCTCGGGGTGACTTCCGCCCGTGAGGCAGCCGTGACTTATCAGGAGAGTCCCCTTGCTACAGCGGTCATCGCGTCACCACCGACGCCCGTCTTGCAATCCGCTCCTCCATCCTCTGGCACATCATCCTCTTCCCCTTCCACCCCGATTGCCCCGACTTAGACGAGGGGTGTGGTAGCAGCGACACAAGGGAAGAAGGGGAAAAATAGGCACGGTTCGGGTCAGCAGCAGTCATAGCAGGAGCAGTCACCGGGCAGTAGTAGTGGACGTAGTGCTCACTGCTACAACTGTGGAGGCGCTCATCACTATACCGAGTGTCAACAGCCGCTCAACTGGGCACGGATCACTCACGGTCTTCAGGTTGCCCACGCACCGCGGTTTGCGTCGAGCAGCACAGCGTGTGGTCGCACGGTGACCACGATTGCAACAGTTCCGGCAACAGTTACCGCAACAGTTCCCGCTTCCCTGCCGGCGAGCAGTGGCGACCTGGATCCACGTGACCACACCATCGCCGAGCTCCGTCACCTTTTGGCGCTTTGCTTTCAAGGAGGTGTAAGTATGTCGTCACAGCCAGGTGGTTTACAAACTGTTTGTTCGTCTGTTCTTGTAGCTCGTGATGACTTGTGTGTGGGGAGGGGGCACAACTGGCATGTGATGATGATGGGCCTGACAGTACCGATTAGAATCATGAGTCTCACCTTTGTGCCCTTCGTTATACCTCCTTACATGTTGCTCTGCGCCCGTCTGAGGCCGAGTGTTCCATTGCTCGTTGCATAGTGACTTCCTCCGGTCATGATCCTCGTGGCACCTGGATCATCGATTCTGGTGCCACTCACGACATGACCTGTCGTCGTAGTGACTTCGTTGTCCTCGGTCCTGTTGCGTCTGTTCACTCCATTTGCACAGGCTCTGGTCAGTCGTTGCCGGTCCAGGGTGTTGGAGTTGTGTGATTGGATGGTCTATCTGGCCCCCTTGTATCTTTCCGAGGTACGTTTTGTGCCTGGCCTTGAGCTCAGCTTACTTTCTGTGCGTGCCTGTACACTGATGGGGCTCTCTGTAAAGCACACTGCAGACTCCATGACTGTGACCGCTGTTGATACTTCTACCATTGTTCTTGTTGCCTCTGTCACGGATGACTTGTATCGTGTCCCTCTGACCTCTTCTTCTCCTTGCTCCCCTTGCCCTCCCGCTCATATGTTTGTCACAGGTGTTCTCTCTGTTGAGCACCACCGACTGCTGCATCGTCGCCTGTGTCATGTGGGCTCCTACAATGTGTCGAAACTCATTCGGACACAGCCCGCACTCGGTCTTGATGCGGCCTCTTGCGAGAAGCCGTCCAAGACCGACTGTCTGTTTTATGCTCAGGGTAAGATGCATCGCTGCACCTACCCTGACTCCCGTCCTCGAGCTCTTCGCCCTCTCGAGTTGGTCCATTCGGACCTTCTCGGTCCTCTCCCTGTCGAGTCTTTGTCCGATCGGGGACGATACGTCCTGTCCCTGACTGATGACTTCACCCAGATGCGATGGGTCTACAGCCTGCGCCAGAAGAGCAATGCCGCTCTCGTACTTTGCCTCTGGCTCATGATGGCTGAGCGTCAGTCCCGCCACATGCTGCACACATTCCGTTCGGATCACGGCACCAAGTTTCTTGGAGAGATGGACAGTTTCTTTGCCGAGCACGGGGTTTTTCACCAGGTTTCCGCTCTTACTACTCCTCAGCAGAACGGTTTCTCTGAGCGCTGGAACCGCACCATGGAGGATGCGGTTTGTGCTATGCGGTCTGAGTGCGGTCTCCCAGAATCCTTCGCATTTGAAGGATTTTCCTACGTGACGTGGGTCTGGAACTGCCTCCCGCACGGTCCCCTTCTAAACCACGTTACACCGTACGAGCCCTGGTTTGGCCACCGTGCCGATCTGCGTCTCCCTCGTGTCTAGGGGTCCGTGGCTTTTGTGTGGTACACCGAGGACCAGCAGGGGTCCAAGGTCTCCCCGCGAAGTTGCTTGTGTGCCTTCATAGGCATCTCCCCGCGATTGAAGGCCTTGCATTTTGGAGACCCCGCCCGTCGTCGCATCATTGAGTCCCGCGATGCGCTCTTCTTTGAGTCTCTCACCTACCGTGACCTGAGTTCTATCACGTCGATGTCTGTCACACACGTTCCTACATGTGAAGCTTCTTGATGGATGGGGGAGTCTGGGCCTACGAGCACCTCTCGTCCGGCTGATGTGTCTGTTCGAGCCCCCTCCACTTCTTGGTCTCCGGCTCTTGATGACCCAGCGATCATAGCTGTCGGGCCAGAGACCTCTCCATCCCAACCTGTCTCTATCCCTGTTTCCTCGCACCCCACAGGCACCCATGATTTTGTATCCATGTCCACCAGTACTCCTGCCTCTGTGCGTGATCCTGCATCAGTCTCTGCTACTACGCACAACCCTATGTCTCCCGTCATTTCACCAGCATCTCAACATGAGCATCCTCACACTGCATCACCTGCCCCTTTGCCTCAGTCCTCACCAGATGTGGTCATTCCTATCTCTGAGCCTGAGCTGAGCTCCTCGAGCCCAGGTTACTCGCGTGAGCCCGGTGGTCGTCTTCGACCACCAGTCTCCGGAGTCCAGCGAGTGTCCGGTCTTGCACCTAAGCGCTCCACTCACAGCATTACGAGTGGCGATCCCGGCACAAAGGCCCTAGGCCTGAGTGTCCGCACAGATCACACAAAGGTATACCCAGCGTACCCTGTAGGACACGATCTAGTCACTCGTGAGTTTTGTATCGCTTGTGATACAGCAGCTGACCTTGTTGGCATCCGGCCGAGCTCTGAGGCATGTACGCTCGCCACTCAGAGCTCCCCCTCGATGGCACCTGATCCGGGCACATTGAGAGAGGCTCTCTCATCAGAGGATGCAGACGCCTGGCGTGCTGCCTGCGGGAATGAGCTTTGTGCCATCCGAGAGCACAGAGTTTACGAGCTAGTCGACCTTCCACCTGGGAGGAAGGCTATTCAGGTCAAGTGGGTCTTTCACAATAAAGTGAAACCGGATGGCCCACTAGAATGCCACAATACTCGGTTGGTCGTCAAGGGATATTCCCAGATCGAGGGCGTCCATTACACTAACACTCGCGCCCTTGTCGGCCGCATGACCTCAGCTCGCGCTTTGTTCGGTGTGGTGGCTCAGCATAACTAGGAATTGCACCAGATGGGTGTGAACAATGCGTTCCTCCATGGCTCTCTGGATGAGGAGATTTACGTGGCTCAGCCACCAGATTTTGAGGACAGTGACAAGGTCTGGCGCTTGTGCAAGTCCTCGTATAGACTCAAGCAGTCTCCTCGGTGTTGGAACCAGGAGATTACACACACTCTGTCTCGCGCGGGATATGTACAAAGCGAAGCAGATCTCTCTCTCTCTGTATCCGACAGTCGTGTGAGTGATTCACCACCATCTTGGTCTATGTGGACGACCTTCTGATTATGTCTTCCTCCATGGAGGCCATGAAGGAGGCCAAGGTGGTCCTCTAGACCACCTATAGGATGAAGGACCTTGGTCTTACAGCGATAGATCTTGGCATGGAGATCATGCGGGACCGCAGACGTCGGACACTTCTGCTACATCAGGCCTGATACACACGGGTTGTGGAGGAGCGTTTTAATGACCTCCTTGGCGTACTGCCCACGACCTCCACACCCCTCACACCTGATGGACAGTATGCCCTAAAGCTGGACGATCCTACACAGCTGGGGGAGACAGTGGATGTGACCTTGCACCTCCGTCTCATTGGATCCCTGATGTACCTGGCCACTGCCACACGCCCCGACATCGCTTTTACCGTTAACCTCCTGAGGTATGGTTAATCGAGGCCAGATTATACACAGCAGGTTCAGTGCATATGGTAGGTTGACTTTGGTAATTTCCAGGAAATTGTCTTCAGATGTAATCTTGTTTTATTTACAAGGAGAACTGTGTATTTAATACCTTTGCCTCAATAAATATATGTTATAAAATTGAAGGATTTTTTTTTTTTTTTTTTGGTTTTTAAGATGGTCCAGGCAGAAAATCCCTCCCACCGGGCTCCCTTCCGGAAGCGGTTACCTTGGTGACTGTTTGATCCGATCAGCTTGGGTCCGATTCGGCGTCGGCGTGTTCGGCGACCGAGGTTCCATCCTAGATGGGTTTGCCGCGGTCACGTCATTCGGCTCTCGCCGGCCTCTTCACCTCGCGTCACGAGTCATTGGTCATGGTTCCAAGGTCAATGGGGGGAGCCCCCTGACAATGGGGGACNTTTTTTTTTTTTTTTTTTGGTTTTTAAGATGGTCCAGGCAGAAAATCCCTCCCACCGGGCTCCCTTCCGGAAGCGGTTACCTTGGTGACTGTTTGATCCGATCAGCTTGGGTCCGATTCGGCGTCGGCGTGTTCGGCGACCGAGGTTCCATCCTAGATGGGTTTGCCGCGGTCACGTCATTCGGCTCTCGAATTGAAGGAAATGAGGTGATACATTTTTTTTGTCGAACGTATACAGGACGTATTTCTGTTCTTCAACTTTTTAGGACTTGTCTGTAGATACGAAACTTACTTACATATTTACTTTATCGCTATGTGTGTACAGCTTGAAACAAAAGTTCTATTGAGCGTATTCTCACGATTTCTTAGTCTTGAGAATGTGCTCGGAGAATACGACAAACTTCGGAACACGGACGTCCCCCCCCTCCAAAGCGTAAAGTGTATTAAATGTTTGTAGTTGGTGCGTGTATTGGTAAGCAACTAAGTGAGTACACTAGTGCATTTGATACACTAGTACTTTTTTTTCACGTTTGTGAGATACACGGACCATAGACACCAACCCAATGCACCAAGTACCATGGGGGGGGGAGTCAGAGGTAGCATGGGATCCGGATCTCCTCCCCCCCAAAAAAGGCTAGAGTGTATTAGCTCAGTGTGGCAGGTTGGTGTATTCGATTTGAGTTATGGAGAAAAACAGTTCACACTAATGTATTGGTAGTCGCAGACCGTCGATCGACGAAGATCTACGTTTGAAGAGCGACCATCGACGATGTCGTTCCTCAAGATGATCGTCGTCTCGTCGTGGGGAGCTCCCCCACGACGGAACGGGCAACATATTATCGAGACCCACCCCCCCAACCCCAAAACGATCCAGCATCTTGGGGGCATGTCTCTGAACCGTGTATTGCATTGTGACTAGATGAATACACAAGTGAGTTCGATACACGGACCGTAGACACTAACCCAATACACTGAGCACTTTGAGGGGGGGAGCGGAGTTAGAGAAGCATGGGATCCGGATCTCACCCCCCTCAAAAGGCTAGAGTGTATTAGCTCCGTGTGGCAGGTTAGTGTATTCGATTTGAGTGATGGAGAAAACAAATGTATACTAATGAACGGGTAGTCGCTGACCGTCGATTGACGATGATCTATGATCGACGAACAACGATCAACAACGTCGATCCTCGAGATGATCACCGTCTCATCGTGGGGAGCTCCCCAACGACGGAACGGGCACCATATTGTCGAGACCCACCCCCCAAAGACCATTCATTGTATTGGGGACGTTTATGTGGTCCGTGTATTGCGTACCAACTAAATGAATACACTGGTGTATTCGACACATTAGTGTTTCTTTTTCAAGCCGATGACATACACGGACAATATACACTCACCCAATACACTTAACTCATTTGGGGGGGGAGTCCAAGGTAGCATGGGATCCAGATCCGAGTCCACGTCGACGTCATTTGTTTTTTCAGCGTATTGCTCATATCGATGAGCAATACGCTCGGACGAGGTCCGAGCTGTCGATCGGACCTCGTCCAGTCGACAGCTCTCGATAGTCCTCGTTGGCATTTGCCGACGAGGATCAGCGGAAGAGGGGTTCGACGAGGTGGTTTGCTGCCGCCAGCCAGCCCGTCGGGGTCCAAGCGTCGGTATTGAGGGGCCGTCCAGCTCGATACCGATACCGGTACCGATATTTTTTCTCTCTAGTTTGAGGACTCTTAAGCATAGCAAAAGTCGTAAAAACACAAACATAGTGAGAGAGAGATAGGAGAGGGGAAGGAAAGAGTGTGAAAGAGGGACACACGCGAAGGTAGAGAAGCAAAAAACATATACAAAGAATAACCGTGAGCATATATGTGGATTTCAACTCTCGACATATGTTTCTTAATATAAGTAAAAGTATTAGACATCATCGGTGTTTCAGTCAGTAACAAAGGTTTTCTTTTCATGTTGTCGGGCGTACATCGCTAGAGTGTCATAGTGGGTATGCGGAGAATTAAATCGGTACCCATACGATTTTTGGCCCGGTGGACATCCAAAGTATTCATTTTAAACAGTGGCCCTCATAAATATTATCTGCATTTTGTGGACGTTATAGTTATTTTTTTTACAAAGTGGCCTTGCTATTATTTTTCTGCAAAAATTTGGTATGGCGTTCATTAGTTGCGAGTACAGTGAGTATGAGGCAAGTGTACCCAAAAGAAAAGGGCAAGAGGTCCTGGCTCAAGACCTGATGGGAGAAACATCCAAAAAGGTCTTTGGTCTTAGGATTGCCTTGTCAGAGTGTGCTGACTAGGATAAAAGTACCTCTCCTTACTTTTTAGGTGAGGTGAGATCCTTCTGTGCTAGCCATGGACACATGTCGATTCTCCATGGGATTGTGGGTTATGTGACCACTAGGAGTGAGCCATGAGAGTATTCTCTAGCTCTTTAGGTTGTGTGTGACTGGTCAGCCTGATTGCTAGGCTGATTTCCTCTCTTGTGTGAGAGTGTGGACTCTAGTGTGTGAGCCTTAGCCTCCATGGCTAAGTGGTGTGGCTTGTGAGAGGGCTGACTTGCCCAAGCTCTAGCTCTATATGTACTCCATCATTTTGAGTGATTCAACAACCATTCTTCAGCACAACTGATGCCCTTTCAGTCCCACATGCTCGCTGCTCCAAGNTTAGGATTGCCTTGTCAGAGTGTGCTGACTAGGATAAAAGTACCTCTCCTTACTTTTTAGGTGAGGTGAGATCCTTGTGTGCTAGCCATGGACACATGGCGATTCTCCATGGGATTGTGGGTTATGTGACCACTAGGAGTGAGCCATGAGAGTATTCTCTAGCTCTTTAGGTTGTGTGTGACTGGTCAGCCTGATTGCTAGGCTGATTTCCTCTCTTGTGTGAGAGTGTGGACTCTAGTGTGTGAGCCTTAGCCTCCATGGCTAAGTGGTGTGGCTTGTGAGAGGGCTGACTTGCCCAAGCTCTAGCTCTATATGTACTCCATCATTTTGAGTGATTCAACAACCATCCTTCAGCACAACTGATGCTCTTTCAGTCCCACATGCTCGCTGCTCCAAGGCTCCCTCTCTCCTCCAGATTCAACATTTGGTGTCAGAGCCAAGTTTTGCCAGTTTCAGCCAGCACAGGCCGTCACTTTGCGAGTGACGGGCTAGGGTCAAACTTTGACCAAATTTGACAATCGACCACTGGATCTTCACGCTCTTGAGACAAGCTTTCCAACGAGCTCAAGATCGCGAAGATCCAACGGTCGGATTGAGATGTATGATCAAAACGAGGTCGGCCACGGCTACACTCTTCCCTATAAGTAAGACTGTCGCCTTGTAATGACCATAACTCTCTTGTTTCTTTGTCAAATGTAAAAAGTGGCACATGGGAATTGTAGTATTTTTCCTAAGATTTCCATTGATACAAAAATATTTGCATCCCATCGATTCGTTTGGGAGAAATGCCGTTTACAAGCTGGCTGATCTGAGTTGGAGTAGGAGCAGAAGCATACCCTGTTTTCAAGAGAGCGTATATTTCAAAATCCCCTGTTGATGACCCTGTTTTACGGGTCGATCCGAAACTTCCAGTGGTGGGCTCGGTGTTTCTAAATTCCCAATCTGCTGGCATCTACACTCCATTTTCTGTCAGACAGATTTCTGGCAGAAGCAACAGCAGAAGCAGGGGTAGCGCCGCCACCCAAGGGGAGCACTGAGCATCACCAAAGCTCAAAATGGCAGCAGTAGCCATTATGACAGCAGCCCAGCCTTTGGAGAGGCTGGAGGGACGTGCCAACTTCAAGTTTTGGAAGATCCGTACCCGCCTCCTTTTGGAGGAGAGGGGCTTGTGGGAGGTGGTGAGCGGCGACGAGTCAGTTCCAGATCCGTAAGCAACAGGCGTCACCGCAACACAGGTGGTGGCGGGAGTGACGACGCAGAAGGGTGCAGCCGGTGCAGGTTCATCTGCAGCTACACCAGTGGCGTATGAGGAGTGGAAGAAGAAGGACAGGCAGGCGTACAGGTTGCTTGTCAACACGCATCTTCAGTACATGAGTGACAAGGCTATTGCAAAGGAGGGATGGGACACGTTGTGCAAGAAGTATGAGAGCAAAGATCCTGCATTCCTCATGCTTTTGGAGGAGAAGATGATGGCACTGAAAATGCAGGGTGGTGAAGGGATGGAGACGTACCTAGACAGGGCAAAGGAGCTGGTGAAGCAGTTGAGAGTGGCTGGCAACCCTGTGGAAGAGACATACTTCATCCTCCTCTTGTTGAGAGGACTCCCAACCAGATACGACACGGTGCGAGAGACGCTAGAGTGCCAGCCAACTCTCGACCTCGACTTCATCTGCACACACATGGTGCAGGTAGAATTACGTCGCAATGCAGCAAAGCGCAGTGGCAGTGGCAGTAGTGAAGCAGATTTTATGGCCATGGGCTCACGCAACCAGCAGCAGCAGCAGTCTGGGCAACAGAGAGGCAAGAAGAAAGGCAAGTGCCACTATTGCCAGAAAAAAGGGGTACTACAAGAAAGAGCCATTCAAGTTCAAGAGGGACCAGAAGGAGCTGTATCAGTCCTCGCAACAGCTGCAGAAGCAGCAGCCTCCACAGCAGCAGCAGCAGTCACAACAGCGTCGGTAGCAGCAACAACAGAACTAGACCGGCGTGCGCCACTTTGGCAATATGAACTTGGCCAAGGAGGTGTAAGACTGCCTCTCCATGGTAAAGTCCGACATATCGCAGATGGAGAAGGCGGATCTAGCGTGGTACAAGGACTCAGGATGCACCAAGAGTTTGACGCACCACAAGGAGTGGTTTACGCAGCTGCTCTCAATCCCCTCCCGACCTATTGCTTTGGGTGATGATCGGGTGGTGTATTCTGAGGGGATTGGGATTGTGGAGATGTGGTTGGAGACCTCGCGTGGCATTGAAGTGGGAATGTTCCATGGCGTGCTGTATGTACCTGATGCTGCATTCAACCTCCTCTCAGTCTCCTCTCTTACCAACACAGAACTGCGCGTTGTCTTTGATGATGACTATGGCTACATCCTCAACAAGGATACAGGAGAGAAGTTGGCCAGGTCGGTGAAGGCGGGCGACATGTACCGCCTGTTGGGAGCGACCAAGGTTCCACGAGAGCAGAGTCTTACAATAGTGGTGCAGGCGACAGATGGCGAAATCTGGCATGCGCGCTATGGCCACATCGGCATGCGCGCCTTGTAGCAGCTTCAAACGAAGCAGATGGTGCATGACTTGTCCACCATCTCCAACTTTGAGCAGCAGTTGTGCATTGGCTATTTGGAGGGGAAGCAGCATCGCGAGGCGTTCTCTGGAGTTGGGAAACATGCAAAGGAGGTGTTGGAGCTGGTCCACACAGATTTGTGTGGCCCAATGCAGACCAAGAGCTTTGGAGGCTCTAGGTACTTCCTAAGGTTTATTGATGATTTCAGCCGTTACACTGCTGTGTACTTCCTTGCTTCCAAGGACCAGTGCTTTGACAGGTACGAGGAGTTCAAGGCAATGGTGAAGAACTAGACCGGCAAGAAGATCAAGGCGCTACGGAGCGACCGTGGGAGAAAATACCATAGCAAGGACTTCCAGGACTACCTCGCAGCAGTTGGCATCAAGGCGCAGCGTACTGCGCAATACTCGCCGCAGCAAAACGGTGTAGCAGAACGTGCCAACCGCAACATCGTCGAGTCGGTGCGCTCCATGCTACACGCGGCTCGGCTGACCTACGACTTCTGGGCGGAAGTTGTGAGTACTGCAGTCTACATCAAGAACCGCAATCCAACTAAGGCGTTGGAGCAGATGACGCCGTACGAGGTGTGGTTTGGCAAGAAGCCGAGCATGGGTCATCTTCGCGTGTTTGGCAGCTTGGCACACATGCACGTGCCGAAGGAGAAGTGGCAGAAGTGGGACACGAAGAGTGCGCAGATGCTGATAATCGGCTATGACGTGGTAAGTAAGGCCTATCGCCTCTACGAGGGGGATACAGGCCACGTCACTATCTCCAGGGATGTCATTTTCAACAAACACAATGTCATTGGCACCAACATCATCTGCGAAGAGGCAACAGAACCAGTAGCTGACGAAGCAGTGGGAGCAGACACTCTTTCTCACCCCGTCTCTCCTGACCCTTCCTCCACTGTGACAGTGGGAGAACCACTCTACTCTCCCATGTGTGATGCAGCAGATACAGCGGCCTCATCAACAGAAGTAGAGGAAGGAGATGCAGCACCACCAGCACCAGCAGTTGTGCCAGCAGTACCACGCCAGCCGTCCGCTAACGCTCTAGCACCAGGTCATAGGTACCCTCTCAGGGTGCGCTACAAGCCTGGTGAGCGCGGCCATTTCTGGATGCTGCAGAAACCAGAACAGATGAACGTTGCAGTTGCAGCAGATTTAGATGAGACAATTTCATACAAGGAGACCATGGCTGCACCAGATGCAGCAGGTTGGGTGCAAGCTGTACAACAGGAGATACACTCACAGCTGGACAACGGCACGTGGGAACTGACTGAGCGTCCACCTAGAAGCAAGGTGATCAAGTTCAAATGGGTGTTCAAGAAGAAACATGGAGCAGATGACAACCTAGAAAAATACAAGGCGAGGCTGGTCGCCAAGGGCTACTCGCAGCAGGAGGGCATCGACTACACAGAAACCTTTGCCCCTGTTGCAAAGTTTGCCTCTGTGTGCACGCTCCTCTCTTATGTAGCAGCTGAGGCCTTCGAGATTCACCACATGGATGTCAAGACGGTATTCTTGAATGGTGATTTGGAGGAGGAAATCTACATGGAGCAGTCGGAGGGGTTCGTCATGGATGGCCAGGAGCACCTGGTTTGCAAGCTATAGAAGTAGCGGTACGGCCTCAAGTAAGTGTCCCGTGCTTGGAACCAGAAGTTGGATGCGGCGTTGCAATGCATGGAGTTCGAGCGTAGTGAGTGTGACTATAGTGTCTAGCGCAGGCAGCATGGGCATGAGATCCTCATGATCATTGTCTATGTGGATAACATGCTCCTCCTTTCCAACAGCATGTCTGCACTGCAGGAGTTCAAGGAGGCCATGAAGGAGTGCTTCCAGATGTCTGATCTCCGGGAGGAATCATACTTAGATCACGCGTGACCGCAAATCACGCTCTCTCTCGCTACAGCAGAGTCGCTACATCAAGGACGTCTTGGAGTGGTTCGACATGGCAGAGGTCAATTCCATCAGCACGCCGTTGGAGAAGCGGCAGTACCTCGTGAGCTTTAGTGGAGAAGCAGATGCAGCTGAGCGTCAGAAGTACCAGAGTGCCATCGGTAGTCTTATGTACCTGATGGCAACCAGGCCGGACCTCGCACAGGCTGTGAGCGCTGTGAGCCAACACATGGCTAATCCCGGACCTGAGCACCAGACGGCAGTGAAGCGGATCTTCTGCTACCTTGCCGGAACCATCAACATCGACATCACCTATAATGGCAACAACAACAGCATCATCGGCTACACAGATGCAGATTGGACTTCAAACCCTGAAGACCGCAAGTCCATCTCTGGACATGTGTTCCTCATGAATGGCGGGGCCATCAGCTGGTGCAGCAAGCGGCAGGTGGTCGTGGCCACCTCAAGCACGGAAGCTGAGTACGTCTCTCTCAGCTTTGGAGCCAAGGAAGCAGTTTGGCTTTAGCGTCTCATGGCGAAGATGAGTGGGAGTGCAGCAGTTCCAGTTACCATGTGCGTCGACAACCAAAGCGCAATCACACTCGCCAAGAACCCCGAGCACCATGCTCGCACAAAACACATCGACATCACCTATTACTTCATCAGGCACATGGTGTAAGAGGGTGCTATCAAGCTGGAGTTCACTCCAACCAGGAAGAAGGTCGCTGATTTTTGCACCAAGCCAGTGACCCGTGAGAAGAAGCAGTTATGCATGAAGGCATGTGGACTCAGCCCACTCTGATTGTGACAAAGTGGGAGATTGTTGGACATAGGACCATCCGGCTTAGTTTCAGGTCCACAAGAGCAAGTTCCAGGAAACTACCAGATGCATTCTCCGATTGTCAATCCGACTTCACCATTAGAAAGATCAGGTGGCATTTTGTCTACGATCCAAGTTTCAGGCCGATCCAACGGTCGGATTGGGAGATATGAATTTTCGAAGTTTCTGGGGTCATGGACCGCCGATGTCTGGGTGACCATGGGTGACGGCTCCATGCCTTAGCCTGAGAAAAGAAAAAGGCAAGAGGCCCAGGCTCAAGACCTGATGGGAGAGATATCCAAAAAGGTCCTTGGTCTTAGGATTGCCTTGTCAGAGTGTGCTGACTAGGATAAAAGTACCTCTCCTTACGTTTTAGGTGAGGTGAGACCCTTGTGTGCTAGCCATGGACACATGGCGATTCTCCATGGGATTGTGGGTTATGTGACCACTAGGAGTGAGCCATGAGAGAATTCTCTAGCTCTCTAGGTTGTGTGTGACTGGTCAGCCTGATTGCTAGGATGATTTCCTCTCTTGTGTGAGATTGTGGACTCTAGTGTGTGAGCCTTAGCCTCCATAGCTAAGTGGTGTGGCTTGTGAGAGGGCTGACATGCCCAAGCTCTAGCTCTATATGTACTCCATCATTTTGAGTGATTCAACAACCATCCTTTAGCACAACTGATGCCCTTTCAGTTCCACATGCTCGCTACTCCAAGTCTCCCTCTCTCCTCCAGATCCAACAATTTCTTGGCGGAGATTCTCAATCCGACCACTCATGACACAACTCCGCACGCGTCGCTCAACAAACGACCCGACGACCCTAACTATGACTCATTTGTAACTTGACACTTGCAAATATGCGTTCGGTCATTTTGACACTTGTCATTGAAGTACACTTATTGCTAGTTGTAAATTCCTCAAGTGTCCTAAATTCCCAAAACGTGTTTTGCCTCGCAACCTATATCTGTTCACCATCTACGCTCCGTTGGGCATAAAACTTGGTATCAGTGGTGCTCGAGAGGCATCTGACTACTTTAGTCATTCAGGGGACTACCTCGCACATGTCGACAGTGCATCTCGTGCGTTGGGACTTCGCAGATTTTACGATTACAACGTGAAACAAGCAAGCGCACCCGACGACCAGGAGCGGGTCCTCTGTGACGACTTTGATGATGGAGGAGCACAATGTGACCATGCACGCAAAGGTTGAAGCGGCAGCGAGCGCTGGCGTAGTAGGCTATGCGGCAGCTGGGTCAGTCCCGACGGCTCCGACGGTCAATCTGGCCACGGATCCGACGGCCTTAAACTAGCCGCCCCTGCCGACGACCTCAATATCTGTAACAAAGATGACAGGTGGCACTGGACAAAAGGTGCAGATAAACAAGAAACTGGAGAACCGTATCTCTGTACTCAAGGGAATCAACAGCCGTCTGCTCCAACAACTCTACGTTGCGATGAAGACTCTTCGCAATGTGAGGACAGGAGAGGTGGTGCTCGTCGAGAGAAGTATCCAATTATCAAACAAACCCAAGATTCGTCTAGCCCCACCTGAACCGTTCGATCCTACAAACTCCAAAGGACCGACGATTTATATGTGACTGACGAGCTTGGAGGTGTGCTTCACCGCTGCTGAAGTCAACGACAATTGGAAGAAAATTACCTTGCGTCCGCGCTTCTGTGTGGCACGGTATTAAGTTGGTAGTCCGACGTAAAGGTTATCCAACGGCAGCAGGAGACTGGCGGGGCCTCATCAACAATCCGTCTCGTATCGTCAACCACAGGTGTTCTACCCTTGGAGCAGATCAACCCGCAATGGCAAGACGTGCTGACACCACCAAATGACTGGAGAAAAATCTTGCGCGCAATGCTTGCACGCCTTGGACGGCTGAAGAAAAAGTCTGACGCTTGGTATGAAGTGCAGCATTCACTCAGTAGTCCATAGTCAAATAGTACACGCGGAGATTCCGCGCGATTATCTCTGGTGCAAACATCGCCCCCCACAAACTCTGCATTCACTACAACAATGGCCTGAAACAGGACATCCAGCAAGCAATTGCCATCTTCGGCATCCAAACTTACTACAAATGATCGTAGCCACAGAAATGATCCACAATGTTGACTACAATGCTCAGATCCAGGAATCCTACGGCAGGCAACCTTCCAACCACACTAATCATGATAACGAAAAATGCCAGTCGGGGGACTCCTTGACTCCGATGGGAGTGGAATTTGTGGACCAAAGAGACACATGTACCTGCTACAAGTGAGGAAAAGTCAAGAATATCAAAACTACTGAAGGAAGCAGCAAGCCAGAAGGGGGAGAAAGTCACAGAAAAATGATTCAGAAAACGACGAAGGGCAGGAGTGAAAGGTGTAACTCTTGTTTGAGAGGAGCGATCTGCGCCAAATGATCGTCCATTTGAATGCCTCATGATGTCGTATAGGGTTTTTGAGATGGCTAAGCTCCACGAGGGATACGAGGACGGCGATATTGCTGGAAGTGCAACCAAGAGGTTGCAAGAGAACAGTACCAGAACTATTAGATGGAGAGGCCTCTCACAGTTTTGTAAGCAACAACATGGTTTGAAAGCTGGGTTAACTGACCAAACGATGGTTGTTTGAAGGAAAAACTGTCGATGAAATATTGCAAATACGGAGATTTTGAGAGCCACTACGACTGCAAGTATGAGACTTGCGGAATGTAACAGTCTAGAGTTCATGCCCAATGAGTGATCACATAATCATTCTCATATGAAATTTCTTGTACCAACATATTCTGTAGATGGACTAGAACAATGGCAACGTCTACGTGGAAATCAATAGCGCCAAGGGACAAATTCTGCGCATGGGGCGGAAGGCGACAGCAGAAGTAACAGAGGTGGAAGCAGTAGAGAAAACCGCAGCGACGAACAAGCGACAACCTATGCAGCCAATACCGCTCAACATGGCTAAACATTGAGGGCCTTGCGTGTGGCTTGTACATCTCGAGCCAATGGAGGGAAAGGAAGTGGCAGCAACTGACTTATTTGCCTCATCAGCTTCATTAGCCTCAACGGCCTCATCAACATCAACCAAGTTACCGATGGTTCCCCAGGAGTTCGCACCTCTCATCCGAGAGTTAACGGAGGTCTTCCCTGACAAACTCCCAAAGACCTTACCACCTCAGCGACATGACGACCATAGTCTCAAGCTAATACCAGGCAGCCGACCCACCATTCGAGGGGCCTACCGGATAAGTGGCCATGAGCTGACTGAGTTGAAAAAGCAACTCAACAAGATACCCAGTCAAGGGTTCATCCGCCCATCCACGTCACCATACGTCGCACTAGTACTGTTCGTGAAAAAAGAAATCGGCGAGATGCGGATGTGCATGGACTACCGGGCATTGAACGACACAACCACAAAACATCGCTACCCTCTTCTCTGAGCCGAAGAACTTCTTGACCAACTCCGAGGAGCCCGGATTTTCACCAATTTTTTCACCAGTTCCGTGTGGCATACACCTTCATCAAGAAGACAGCATTCTGAACACGCTACAGGCATTTTGAGTTCACGATTATGCCGTTTAGACTCACAAATTCTCTGGTGACGTTCATGGCAAAAATGAACCACATTTTCCATCCATACCTTGATGATTGTTTGTGGTATACCTCGACAACATTATGGTGTAGAGCCGCACCTTGGAGGAGCACGATGGACATCTACAAAAAGCTCTTGAAGTTTCACAAAGAGATATATCAGTCAGAAAACTCTCAAAGTGCGACTTTGGTCGCCGTTCCATCAAGTTTTTGGGTTACGTCATCAAGAGCGGACAAATCACCATGGATCCAAAGTGGCAGTAGTCGCAGATTGGCCAATGCCGACCAACTTCCGAGACGTTCAAGTTTTCCTCGGCTTCTTCAATTACTACCAGCATTTTGTACGTGATTACGTCCGGGTGCCAGCATCTCTATTCGATGTCACTCGAAAAGAATACAAGAAGCGTTCACTGCTTTGCAGAATGCTCTGACTTTGGTGCCAGTCCTACGATTAGCCAATCCAACATCGACTACATCATTGCTATGGATGCCTCTGACCGAGCTCTTAGCACAGTTCTCCTATACGATTATGGTAGCGGAGAGCAACCGGTTGCGTATATTTCACAAAAAATGCACGGACCGGAACTCAACTACGCCGTTCAAGAAAAAGAGATGGTGGTGGTCATACACACATTTAAGACTTGGCGGTGCTATCATGAATGCCACTGATGCTGCCGGCAATCATGCACTAAAATATTTGAAAATGCAGCCAAACCTCAGTCGACGTCAAACCCGATGGATGAAGTTTCACCAATCCGTGTTCAACTACGATATCAAGTATCGACCAGGCAAAACCAACCCAGCAGATTCGTTCAACCGCCGACCAGACCTAATGGCTGAAGCACCAACACTTCAGCTTCTACAAGAGCTATATCTCAAGAATTTATTCACACGTGGCTTAGACTAGCATGGCGGATATGACAAATCCAAGTTTTGGCACGATGCACCCTATTGGTGACGACGATTCACTTGTACCTTTGAATGACAACCTCCACCGCATGCTTCTCTAGGAGTGCCACGACACCGATACAGGTGGACATTTTGGAGAGGACAAGACACCAAAGAAGCTAGCGAGGCACTACTGGCCAACTTCTGCAAATCTTGTGACACGTGCCAGCGACAAAAATCCCGTTGCACACGGCGACAGAATTTTCGCAGCCGCTCTCCATTCCGACAGGACCATGGAACGACACCTTCAAGGACTTTGTCACTGGATTACCGGTCACACTCGAGGGATATGACACAATCTTCATGGTTGTCGACAGTTTTTCTAAAAATGTCCCACTTTATCTCGACTACAACCACCATCACCTTCAAAGGGACAGCACGGCTATTCCTAAACAACATCGTAAGGCTACACGGCATGCCAAGAACCATCACAAGGGATAGAGACAGTCGTTTTACCAGCCATTTTTCATGCAAACTGATGACTCGCTACTACACTCGGATCAAGCTTTCCACAGTGTTCCATCCTCAAACCGACGGTCAAATGAAGCGGACCAACCCGACGCTCAAACAACTTCTTCGAATATTGTGCGAGCCACACGAGATGGATTGGGCAGCCAAATTGCCGACAGCCGAACTGGCATATTATCGGCGATGTCCACAGCAACGGGCAAAATTCCGTTCAAGGTGGTATATGGCAAACTTCTCGCCACACCAGCTGGACTTCACAGCTTTTGCAACATTCCCACGGTCGGCATCCAACGCCGCGATTTCTCCACCATCTAGGATAAAACACGGCAGACGCTCGCTAAGACACAAGTGGTGATGAAGCGAGCAGCCGGCCAACATCGAAGCGACGATGGGTTTGCCGCTTGCAACAAGGTTCTCCTCAGCTCAACAAACATCTAACTCTGTAGAGCCGACTGTTCTTAGCTCAAACCCCAATAGAGGACCGTTTGAGATCGAGCATATGCAAACCCCCATTGTTACGTAACTCAAACTTCCCGATACTATGCAAGTTCATCTGGTGTTCCACATCAGCAAACTCAAGCACGACCGGGACCCAGCGGAGAACATTCCCAACAAGGATGTGCCCCCCGTCCTCCTATTCAAGTGGACGAGGAAACGGAGTACGTCATCAAGGACATCCTCAACCATCGACGACGTGTCAAGATGACATAATATTCTGTTAAGTGGCACGGCTACGACGTGGCGCATAAGAGCTACAAACCTTACGACAACGTCTGTGACATTGATCCTCTGATCGAAGGGTATTATCACCGTCCCCGGGCAACATTTGCATGTGTGCCGGGACGTCGCGGCTACAAGGGAGGAAGTGTTACGTATTCGACGTAAACCAGTCCCCAAACAGCCCACCGCACTATTACGTACCAAACGTACATGAGTCTCTAATATTTCTGTGTGGACATTGCTGTCATTACACAAATAGCCCACCATGTGTCGAGACCTGAATTTTAATACCGACGGTCGAAGAAAAATCAGCCAACTGTCCTCGTCCCCCAGCGAACCTTCTCGCACTTTCTGAAAACTTCGACCACTTTCAAGAATCGATGACGGAAGTTTCACGACTTTTCGGTCGACTTCTTGACACATCGAGATGTATTGAGATTTACAAAGACACATCTCGCATCTTTGCCATCGATCTTTGAAGCCTCCAGATTCCTTGGCAGAGCTTCTCGATCCGACCACTCATGACGCAACCCCACACACGTCCCTCGATAATCAACCCAAGGACCCCGACTACGCCTCATTCGTAACTGGACACTTGTGTGCATGTGTTCGTTCGGCCCAAATTCCAAACCGCGTTCTTCCTTGTAACTTGTACCTGTTCACCATTTACGCCCCGTTTGACATAACACTTGGTATCAGAGCGCAATGGTGCAAGAGAGGCAACTGACTACTTCACCCATCCGGAGGACTGTCTCGCACAAGTTGTCAGTGCATCTCGCACATCAAGACTCTACAAAGTTCGCGACTATGACGTGAAGCGAGCTAGCGCATCCGACGACATGTAGCGAGACTTCGGCGACGACTTTGGTGATGGAGGAGTAGAACATTCCTATGTACACAAACCGTGAATCGCTAGCGAACATTGGTGTGGCAGGCTCCGTGGTAGCTGGGTCGACCACAATGGCTCTGACGACAAACCCGGTCCCGTATCCGACGGCGGTAAACCAGCCATCCCCACTCACGGCCTTGCCGTCTACAACAGGAATGATAGGTGGCACTGGACGACAGGCACGGATCAACGAGGAATTGCCAAACCGTATCTCCACGCTCGAGGGGGTCAATAGCCATCTACTCCAAAAACTCAACGTCGTGATGGAGGCTCTTCTCAATGCAAGTGTACGAGAAGCGTCGCTCCTCAAGAGAAATACCCAACGCTCGAGCGAACACAAAATTCGTCTGCCCCTTCCCGAACATTTCGATCGTGTAAATTCCAAAGGACCAACAGTTTGGATGTGGCTTACGAGTTTCGAGATGTATTTCATTGCTGGTGGGATCGACGACAATCAAAAGAAGATTGAACTCGATGCCGTGCTTTTGCGTGGCATGGCACTAAGTTGGTCTGATCTACATGCCATCCAATGACCGCAGGAGACTGGCGGGGCCTCATCAACGGCCTACGGCGCCCGTCTCATATCGCTGATCACAAGCGATCTATCCTAGGAGCAGATCAACCCAAAATGACAAAATGCACTGACGCCACCAACCGACTTGAACGTGTTCTCATGTGCAATGCTCGTACAATTTGGATGATTGAACGAGAAGTATGATGCTTAGTACAAGCTCCAGTGTCTCTGTGAGCACTCGAGTGTGACAGAGTACACGCGAAGATTCCGTGAGATCATCAGTGGTGCAGACATCGCCTGGGACGAGTTTTGGTTTTACTACAACAAGAGCCTCAAGCGAGACATCCGTCGAGTGATCGCCATTTTCAAAATCCAAAATGGTTGACTGTGGATGATGGCAATAGCAAAAAGGATTGACGGTGCGGACTAGAACGCTCAGATCCAGGAATCCGATGGCTGGCGACCTCCCAACGACAATTATTGTGGAAACGGAAAAAGTCAGTTGGGGGACTCCTCGACTCCGGTGGAAGTGGACGATGACGACCAGAGAGAATGCGCACCTGGTACAACTACAAAAAAGTCGGATATATCGCTCGTAATTATTGAAGAAAGCAGCAGGCTCAAAAGGGTGAGGAAGTCCCCGAAGAATGAGTCGGGAAACGACAAAGGGCAGTAGTAAAAGGCGCGATTCTTGTCCGTGAGGAGCGATCTGTGCCAAACAATCATCCATCTGAACAGCTTACGACACCGCAAAGGGTTTCTAAGATTGCAAAGTTCGACAAGGGATATGAGGACGACCAACCGGCGATACTACTAAAAGTGTAACCCTAAAGTTACAAGAGTCGCATAACGGTACAAGCACCATTGGATGGAGGAGCTTCTCATAGTTTTAGTAGTAACGACATGGTTTGCGACCCAAACCAGGGGTGTTTGAAGGAAAACCCGTCAATGGGAGATTGCAAACATGAAGACTCCGAGAACCACTATTACTACAAGTGGGACATCTGCGGGACGTAATGGTATGAAGGTCATGTCTAATGAGTGACCAGAAAATCATTCTCAGATGAGATTTCCTGTAGTAGCATAATCTACAGGTTGACTCGAACAGTGGCAATGTCTACGTGGAAATTGGCAACGCCAAGCGACAACGTTTGCGTGGGGCAAAAGATGAAATTGGAAGAAACAGATGTGGAAGCATCAAAGAAAGGCGTCGTAGCCAAGAAGCGACAACATGTGCAGCCAATACCGCTCAACGTGGCCAAGTACTACATATGACGAGGAGCTCGTGCGTGGCTTGTACATTTCAGGCCAATGGAGGAAGAGAAAGTCGTAGCTGTTGACTCCTTGGCCTCATCAGCCTCATTAGCCTCATCGACCTCATCGGCATCAACAATGTTCGCGATGGCACCCGAGGAGATCGCACCACTCATTCAATAGTTTGTGGACGTCTTCCACAATGAACTCCCAAAAACCCTACCACCTCAATGCGATATTGACCATTGCATCAAGCTGAGACTGGGTATCTGATCCATGGTTCGAGGGGCATATCGGATGAGTGATTATGAGTTGATAGTTGAAATTGCAGCTCGACGAGATGCTGAGTCAAGGATTCATCCGTCCATCCACGACACCATACATCGCACCAAAACTGTTCGTGAAAAATGAAGCTGACGGAATATGGATGTGCGTGGAATACGAGGCGTTGAACAATGCTACCATCAAGAACTGCTAGCCTCTTCCCCGAGTTGACGAACTTTTTGACTAGTTCCAAGGGGCTCAAATCTTCATGAAAATGGATGTACGCAACGGTTATCACCAGATCCTTGTGGGAGACACCAACATCGAGAAGACGGTAATCCGAACATGCTACGGGAATATTGAATTCATGGTGATGCCGTTTGAAATCGCGAATGCCCCATCAATGTTCATGGTGGGAATGGATAACATTTCCATCCATATATTGATGATTTTTTTATGGTGTACCTTGACGACATTGAGGTGTACAGCCGCATCCCAAAGGAGCGCGATGGATATCTCCATAAAGTTCTCGAAGTTTTACAAAGTGAGATTTTTTTTGGAAAATGCTCGAAGTGTGACTTTGGTCATCGTTAGATCAAGTTTTTGGATCACGACATCAACGACGAACGGATCACCATGGATCCAAAAAAAAGTGGCAACAGTCGCTGATTGGAAGACACAGATTTATGTCTGGGATATTCAAGTTTTTCCTAGAAACTGTAATTACTTCTGGCATTCTGTACGGGATTAAGCTAGAGTGTCGGGAACTCTCTCCGATCTCACTCGAGAAGAAAACTAGTGGCGGTGGAGAGTCTACAAATTAGAAGCATTCACCGCTCTGTGAAACGCTCTGACCTCGGCGCCAGCCCTCCGACTAGCCGATCCAACGGTCAAATACGTGATGGCTACGGACGACTCAGATTTGAGCCATCGGCACGGTCCTCCTACAAGATCATGGCAATGGAGAGAGATCGATCGCATACATTTATAAAAAACTGCAGTGACCGGAACTCAACTATGTGGTACACGAGAAAGAGATGCTCGCGACTGTACCTACATTCAAGACATGGGGGTGCTATCTTGAATACCGCTAAAGCATCATACATACCAACCACCATGCGCTGAAACATTTGAAGACACTGACGAACCTCAGTCGACATCAAATCCGATGGATGGAGTTGCTCGAATCTGGGTTCGACTACAAAATCAAGTACCGGCCAAGAAAAACCAACCCAGTAGACACGCTCAACCGCCGATCAATTCTGATGGTTGAGGCAGCAACACTATAGCAACAGTAAGATCCGTGCCTCGAGCGGTTTTTCATACGAGGCTATGACCAGCATGGCGAATACGACAAGGCAAAGTTCTGGTATGACACACCCCACTGATGGCGACGATTCACTCGCCAGGTGGTCGTTCCCCCGAACGATGAACACCGCCGCATGATGCTCGAAGAAAGACAGGACACTGGTCCATGTGGAAATCTTGGAGAAGACAAGACGTTAAAGAAGTTGGCGAAACACCACAGTTGGGAAAATATGCAATCCGACGTGGCCCACTTCTGCAAATTCTGCGACACGTGTTAGCAATAAAAATCCCGTCGTACGAGGCCACCTGGACTTCTACAGCCGCTCCCCATTCTGATGGAGCCGTGGACCGACATCTCCATGGACTTCATCACTGGATTACAAGTCACACGTGAAGGATATGACACAATCCTTGTGGTCGTTGACAGGTTTTCCAAACTGTCTCACATTATTCTGACAACGACCACCATTACCGCCAATGGAACAGCACAAATGTTTCTTAATAACATCGTATAGCTACACGACATGCCGAGGATCATCACGAGCGATAGAGACGGTTGATTTACCAGTCGATTTTAGCACAAGCTGATGACTCGCTACGGCATTCGGATCCAACTTTCAAGGGAGTTCCACCCTCAAGTCGATGGCCAAACCGAGCCGGCCAATCAGACGCTCAAATAACTTCTCTCAAAATTATGCAATACTCACGGGAGGGATTTGGCACAAAACTCCTGACAGTCAAAATCACATACAATTCAACGATCTCCACCGCCAGAAGTAAAACTCCGTTCGAAGTGGTGTCAGGCAAACTTCCCGCCTCACCAACCGGACTCCACAGCCAGAGCAATATTCCTGCGGTTGATGTTCAACATTGTAATTTCTCCACCATTTGGGAAGAAACAAGGCAGATACTCGCAAGGACACAAGCGGTGATGAAACGAGCAGCTGACCAACATCACAACGACGATGTGTTCGACGCAAGCGACAAAGTTCTCCTTCGGTCGACGAACATGAAACCCCGCGGAGCCGATTGTTTGAAGCTCAAACCCCGATGGTTGGGCCTGTTTGTGATTGAGCGCATGTAAACCCCCGTGGTTGTGCGACTCAAACTCCCTTACATTATGCAAGTTCACCCGTTGTTCCATAACAGTAGAATCAAACAAGACCGAGACCGCGAAGAGAACTTCCCCAGCAGAGATGTGCCTCCCCCTCAACCTGTACAAGTGGACGAGGACACGGAGTACGTAATCGAGAACATCATTGACCATCAAGGATGTGGCAAAATGACAGAATATCTTGTCAAGTGGCACGGCTATAACACCGCGCATAATAGCTGGGAACCCTATGACGTCCTC
The DNA here is from genome assembly GCA_023375785.1 of Penium margaritaceum. Classification (NCBI taxonomy): domain Eukaryota; kingdom Viridiplantae; phylum Streptophyta; class Zygnematophyceae; order Desmidiales; family Peniaceae; genus Penium; species Penium margaritaceum. The sequence continues at coordinate 129,603 of SZWC01003721.1, read as the reverse complement.
CGTGACATCGATCATCGAATCGATGGATACTACCGTCGTCACCGGGCCACATCTCTATGCGCGCCTGGAAGTCGCGGTTAAAAGGGGGATAAGTATTACGTACCAGACGTACACGAGTTCCTAATCTTTCCTTGTGGGCATATTTCATTACACAAATAGCCCACCACATGTCGAGATCTCAATTCATCCTGATGGTCGAGGACAATTCGGCCAAGTGCCCTCGTCCTCCGGTGAACCTTCTGGCAATTTCTGACAAGTTTGACCACTTTGAAGAATTGGCGACAAAAGTGTCAACCTTTCGGTTGAATTCTTGACGCATTGAGATATATCATGATTTATAAAGATGTATCAAGCATCCCCGTTGTCAATCTTCGAAGCCCCCCGATCCCTCGACGTAGATTCTCAATTTGACCAATTATGACGTGAATTCACAAGCATCGCTCAACGATCGATGCGTAACTCGACACTTCTTTTATACACTTGTCATCGAAGTACACTTACCTCAAGTGTCCCCAATTCTCAACCGTGTGTTGCCTCGCAACTTCTACCTGTTTACCATCTACACTTTATTGGACATCAGACGCACGTTGAGACCCCGGTTTTCACTCTGACGGTGGAGGGACATTCGACCGCCTGCCCTCGTCCTCGAGCAAACCATTCTCGCACAATTGGACAACTTAAAAAAAACCTCAAGAAAAACCGACAGAAGTATCACGACGTTTCGTTCGACTTCTTGACGCATCGAGACTTATAAGGATGGATATCGCATCTTCGCCGTCGATCTTCGAAGCCCCCTGATTTCTCGGCGTAGCTTCTTGATCTGACCACTCACGACGCGACTCTGCACGCGTCGCTTGAAAAATGACCTGATGACTCCAACAATGTCATATTTGTAACTGAACAGTTGAACATTTGTGTTTGGTCATTTCGACACTTGTCATCTAAGTATACTTACCGGTAATTATAAATTGCTCAAGTATCCCAAATTCCCAAAATGTGTTCTCCCGGACAACTCATACCTTCTCACCATTAACGCTCCGTTTGACATAACATCACTCAATGTTTGTCATTGAAGTAGAAATTTTGCTGAATAAAAATGATCCATTTGTCCTAAATCCTCGAATCATCTTTTGTCTCACACCTTATCCCTGTGAACCACCTACGTTCCGCTCGATGAAACAGGCGTATTATTGTCCCGAACAAGTTTGCCCTTCCCTTAGATATTGCTTCTCTGATATTTCACTTGGACAGAGTGGTGAGATACCCACCATCTCCAATTGTTATGATTGCGTGCCCGTACCTACTATATTAGGAATGGCATGCTCAACACGGACCAAATTAAAGTTGTTACATCCATAGGTCAAAAAGGATACGACATATCCACAAAAAAGCTATGTTGTCGTTGTATGGAATGTAATGTCGGAATGCCAATGTCATCATGCTCCTCGAACAATGACAAACCCCTCTTATGAGGTGTTTGTGGTTGTTGGAGGGAGGGGTTTGTGTGGGCTTTGCGTGGGGGGTCCAAGAAACCCCATACAAAAAAAATGTGCTTGGCCGCGCTACCGTGAGGCCTAGCAGATGCACGCACAAAAGATAAAACCCTCACCCCTAAACGTAAAGAGGGGTTGTGTTTGAAAGTATTTTTTGTGCAAACCAGGGGTGGTTTGTGTGCCTGGAAAAAAGGTCCAAATCCTTGAAAGAGTCAAATGCTTTGTTAGCTTCAGGTTTTATATTTGATTATTTTTGGTGATTCGATTCGCAACTTATTTTTTCTTGTTGTGCGGTGACAAAACGTATTTGCAATTGGTAACCCTGATCTCCAAGTGCTAGATAATCCCTTTGTCTTCGATGATGTACAAATTTCTAATCTATTCTCTAACCAGTAGATGCGATCTTTTGTAACTTCAAAATTTTTCCAGACAAATCCTAGGTCTATAGCATACTACCGTAATATTTTAGAGGCAAGCCTAAACCAAATCTAGGTCTGGTTAATACATATGTTTTATTAGTAAAAACTACAACTTGGGGCATTTATTTCATAATTCCTAAGGATAAGAAAATTCGAAGGAAATGGATCATATGAATCTCATTCCATCAACCTTCAAATGTTTTAAAATGTTTTCCTGCTTTAAAGTGGTTTCTTTATTCAGTTGAAGGAATACTTGCATAAAATTATTCTAAAATTTTAATTATACGAATAAATATCTGTGGAAAAATCTAATTCACACTCAAACTGAACTATTATGCATTTATAAATATATAGAATGAATATCAATAAATTAATAAAAATGAAGACTTTTATCACTAAAATACAGCATTTTCCATACCAAGTATTGTATCCAAATGGAAAATTGTAAGGTTTCGTTTGTGTTTCAAGAATACGTAGAAGGAAAATGATGTTAAATGATTTAAAACTTACTTATAAATTTTTTTCTCATATAAACATTTAAATTTGATTCATTGATTTTGAATGGGGTAAAAAATATGGAAAATAATAAAATACAATGAATAAAATGAAGAAAATAAAAAATAAGAATTTAATTTATGAATATATTTCTGATTGTCTTCTCAGAAATGCCCCCGTACATAACCTTTAGTTAATGAAGGCAAAAAAAGGTTAAGCCAGAGGTTGAAAATAATGCGTTTTTACACAATAAAGAATTCATTTGAAATATTTTACCTCATGGTAAAATTTAAAATCTAGTTATGTATAAAAATGAAAAATTAGTAATATTATTAACTATTTATGAGGAAGGTTTGGATTAGAAATTTAAGTAAGGTTTTCATTTCATATTTGCAACTTAATGTTTTTATGTTTTAATATGTTACAGAGTTGTTTGAGGGGATTGGATTGTGAAAAAAATAATTCTATAATGTTTATCACAAAACATTAGGAACAATTCTGGATTGTGATAATGTTTAAGAACTTACTAAATTTGGATACTTCTACATTGTTTTAACATATGTAGTAAGTATTGTTTGAGATTTAAATTGTTTATCCATAAAAAATATCATGTGCATGAATAACTAGTATAGAATTAGTATATCCATAATCACGAATATCTCATTGTTGAGGAAAGATGCAAGATAACGTCTTCTCCCTTTAATTTTTTGTTTAAATTAAAAACATTAAACCTGTATTTATGTATGATATCTTATTTGGTATAGATAGATTGGTATTGATACAGTACGGTTTAATTTTCAATGAATCTATGAAAATTTTATCTTTTCTTTTCCTCATATTTTCGTTTTTATTTTGTTTATGTATTCTTACATTAATTGTGATAATGAATTTTATTTTTACAAATTTTTGTATAGTTTTTGTCATAGTTTTTATTTTGGGAATTTCGACAGCGCCCTTAAAGTTTAAAATTAATTTTAAACATCAACAGCTTGATGGAATTAAATGAAGTTGATCTATTTTGTTTTACAAAATTTCTCGTTTCTTAGGTAGAGAATAGATCAGAGATTTGTACATCGTCGGTGATAGAGGGATTAACTAGCGCTTAGAGATCGGGGCTATCGATTTTAAATATTTTTTATGACGGGACAACTAGGACGCGTTAGTTGTGAGTTGAATTACCTAAGACAATAAAACCTATAAGTCGTAGATTACGAAGCAATGGACAAAAAAAGGGTCATCGCTCCATCGCGATCTTGCGAGTGAATGACTGTCATGATCGAGCGACGGTCACATGACCCTTGTTTCCATGCTCGATAAGCGGAGCATGTCGCTGATCGAGCATGGCGAGCCAGGGATGGATACCTCGATTTTTGTTTTAAGATATGGGTATGCTAAACCAAAAGTTGGATTCACGGATATGCTAATTGAATAGTGAGCATGGTGCGGGTATCCGAGCTATTTGGTCCATTCCACTTCCGGACATCCCAGGTATTACACTACGCAAACGAAGATATGATAGGCGGAGAACCGACGTAATGATTCTGATTTGGGGGGATTCCTTTTTACCCACCATTTGAAAAAGTTTTGCTCAGGTTACCCACGTTTGAAAACTTCATTTACGTTCCAGCCAGTTGTGAGAGAAGATGATTAGCATGCCCACTTTTCAGCAAGTCCCTTCCATTCTCCCCACACTTTTTAATTAGTGACCACAATGTACAAAGTTAAAAAGGAAGCACGATTTACCCACTCTTTACTAGGTGACTCCGATACCCATTTTGGACATCCGCTCGTCACTAAACGTGACGAGCGGATGTCTAAGGCTCGTGCTCCTAGACATCGCGAGACAGAACGGTCCCCACTGAGAGACAGCTTCTTAGCACTGCTGTCGCTGGCGTGGAGGTACAAGCCGGCCAGCTGACTCACTAACACACACAGGTGGAGGTGAGAACAGCAAGGGGTTGGCTAGGGACACAGACAAAGTGTCATAATTTGCAAATATTGAATTGTGCAAAGAGAGATGACAACTGAGGCCTGGACAACCTAAATAATGTCATGGACCTAGTGGATGCACACACATGCGGCGCACAAGGGCGCTGTTTTCTAGCAGGATAAAACAGTGGCAAAAACAAAGTTTTGGCCATACCTCCCTGTAGACACGTTAGAATGACGAGCCGTTTGAACCAGAACGGCCACATCGACGAGATCTACATCCCGATAGGCTGCACGCTTATGTGCTGTCCTACTGCACGAATCTAAAAAATAAGAGAGTCTTCTGGGCACCCGTCGCTGCCGGCTGCCGCTCTTCTGCCACTGTCGCCAGTCTCAGGGATCTGCACGTGAATGGACATGAGCCGAGGGGTCACCGTAAGCCGTGTACGACACACACAACAACACTCCACCATGACCGGAGGGCGAAACACGTCCATGCACATGAAGACACTAACGTTATACAGAGTAGGAAACGAACAGCCGCTACGGGCAGCAAGCACAGCACACGCAAGGTGGCACATGAGGAATCAACCTACAATAGGGATGGGGCAGAGTCCCACAGAGCGAGTGGCCACATGGAGCTTCGAACCCGACCAATCACGCACAAAGTGGTACTCGACATTGATGTGCTTTGTGCGTGCATGGAACACACCTAAGTTTTTGGCGATGACCTCCGCGCTCATGTTGTCACACTGGAGTACCACCGGGGAAATGGACTGACGCAGTTCACACAACAGATGGACGAGCCAGACACACTCCGCCGTACCAGCGCTTAGAGCAACATACTTTGCCTCAATAGTGCTACGTGCGATGCAGCCTTGCTTTCCACTTCGCCAGGACACTGTAGTGCCTCCAATTAGAAATATGTAGCCGGTGCGCCTCTTACCATCTGGACTCTATGCCCAGTCACTGTTTGTATATCCACCGAGCACAACGGATACATGCTCGCGAAAGCACAGGCCGAAGCGTATGGTGGACAAGATGAAGCGCACACATCGGACTATGGCCTCCAGTGTTTGCTGGCGTGGAGCCTGCGAGAACTAAGCGAGTAGGTTGACAATGAAGGCAATGTCGGGCCGTGCCGTGGTGGCCAAGGACATGAGCGAGCTGATGAGTTGCAGGTACAGGGTCACATCGACTGGCTCCCCCAGGTCAGCTGGGTCATCCACCTTTAGGGCGGCCTGCCCCTCAGGGGTCATGGGCGTGGAGGCTGTGCGGACGGCAGCAAGGAGGTTGGCAAAGCGCTCCCCCACAGTCTTTGCGTAGCGTCCCTGATGGACGCGGAGTGTGCGGTGAACACGGTCACGCACGATCTCTATCCCCAAAAAGACAGAGGCCTCACCAAGATCTTTCATCTTGTAGGCCGAGGAGAGAACGGCCTTGGCAGCGTTTACTGTTCCCAGGTCAGGCGAGGTGATCAGAAGATCGTCCACGTAGACGAGGATGGTAGCGAGCGGTGGTGGGAACTGTGAGAGGAACAGGGATGGGTCAGCATCACTCTGAACGTACCCAGCGCGTCTCAGCGTGCTGGTGATCTCCTGACTCCAGCAGCGAGGTGACTGTTTCAGGCCGTATATGGCCTTCCGCAGCCGTTACATGCGACCAGTACCATCCTCAAAGCCGGGTGGCTGGACCATGTAGATCTCTTCCTCAAGGTCCCCATTCAGGAATGCGTTGTTCACATCCATCTGATGGAGTTCCCAGTCGTGCCGTGTCACCTGGCTCAGTTGCGTGAGCGTTGTTGTTATCCGCCCAACAGGGGCAAAGGTCTCGGTGTAGTCCACGCCAGGGACCTAAGAGAAGCCTTTTGCTGTCAGGCGCGCTTTGTAGCACTCCACAGTACCGTCTGGCTTGAGCTTCTTGCGTAGAACCTTCTTGGCCTTGATGGCCTTGCGGTTATTTGGCAGTCCACCAGCTCAAAGACGCCGTGCTCTCGGATGGCATCGAGCTCACCGTGGCAGGCATTGCGCCACTGCATAGTGTTGAGGGCTGACAAGGCCTCAGGCAGACTGGTGAGATCGGGAGACAACACAGGTACACTGCGTGTCGCCAGAGCATACGCCGCAGAGGGAGGGTCGACCGTCACCATGGACTCAGCGGCGTCACGAGCAAGACCGCACTCATGAGAAAGTAATACCATACCAGTGGCACAGGCAGGGTGAACCTCAGCGAGGTCGCGAGCACTCAGGCCAAGGGCCTTCGTGCTTGGGTCACCGCTGACGACGCTGCGCGTGGGGCGAGGGTGGAGACGTCCTCCGGGTGCCCGTATGTAGGGGTCCGACGGGGCAGGAGCAGTGGACGCTGCTAACTCACTTGCCGTTGTGGATTGCTGTGGGGACGACCCCACAGCAGACGCATGCACCTTTGCGACCGGAGGTAGGGACGGCTCAAAGCCAGACACAGACACAGAATCAGGATCAGGTAGAGCCTGAGACGCAGAAGTAGGCGTAGGATCTGGCAGAGCCTCAGACATAGAAGCAAGCGTAGAATCAGGCAGAGCCTCTGATGCGGAGGCAGACTCGGACGCAGTCTCGGACACGAGTGAGAGCGGAGAGTCGGGGACAGAGGAGCGAGCCGCAGATGGGGCGGGGCTGGGGGTGACGGTGGGCACAGCCTCTGGGGACAGCCCCTGGGGTGCCGGCAACGAAGTGACTGTACTGGCCGGGGGCATTGTGCCAACTGTGACAGGAGCCTCCCCCACACGATGGGGTCCAACACACCTAGGAGCATGAGCAGCACGGAAGGTGTGGATAAGAGCAAGGTCGCGGAAGGCGAGATGCTCGAAGATAAGAGCGTCACAGGACTCCACGATGTGGCATCGCGCAGGATCCCAGAACCGCCAGGCCTTCGACCGCGGGACGACGTCGACAAAGGCGCAGATGCGGCCCCGCGGAGAGAGCTTGCTCCCTTGCTGCTCCGGTGTGAATCAGACGCAGGCAAGGGAACCCCAGACACGAGCCAAGCGCAGATCCGCGTGACACCCGTACCACAGCTCGTAGGGCGTGCGGTGACCTAGGAGGGGCCCATGGGGAATGCGGTTCCAGACCCAAGTCATGTACGCCATGCCCTCGAAGGCAAAGGCTTCAGGCATGGCGCTGTCGGCGCGCATGGCACGGACCGCATCCTCCATGGTACGGTTCCAGCGCTCTGAGACAACGTTCTGCTGGGGGGTGGCAGGAGCGGAGAGGTTGTGGAAGACACCAATCTCGGTGAAGGAGCGGGCCATGTCACCGAGGTACTCTCCACCGTGGTCAGAGTGAAAGGTCTGAAGGCGGTGGGGAGACTGACGCTCGCCCATGACCAGCCAGATGCGGACCGCAATGGCGGCATCGCTCTTCTGTCGCACACTGTAGACCCAGCGCATATGCGTGAAGTCATCAGTCAACTTCAGGACGTAGCGACCGCGGTCCTCCTGAAACTCGACAGGAAGCGGATCTATGAGGTCAGAGTGGACAAGCTCCAAGGGACGACAAGCCCTGGAGACAGACGCAGGATAGGTGGACTAGTGCATGTTACCTTCAGCACAGACCAGGCAGTCGGTCGTGGGCGGCGCCTCGAAGGACGCCGCATCAAGACCGAGAGCAGGCTGAGTGCGGATCAGCCTGTCGATAGCCCCCAGGTGCACATGACAGAGGCGTCAATGCAAGAGACGGTGGTGCTCGGGGGATAGAGCACCAGCGACAAAAACACGAGCAGTGTGAGACGGAGGCAAGGGGGGACATTCGCAGAGGACCCAGAGATGTGTTACAGATCATCGATGACCGTCACACTGAGGACGGTCTCCTCGGTGTCACGCACAAAGATGCGAGCATCGGCAGCTGTTTGCTTGAAACCCAGGCCCATCTTGGTGAAAGCACGGACAGACAGCAGGCTGAGTTCCAGATCAGGGACAAAGAGGATGTTGGAGATGTATACGGGACTAGCGGGCTCGGTGAACTGCACAACCGCAACACCCTGGACAGGGACCTCATGGCCAGCTACAGTGCAAACAGAGCGAACAGTGCCAATAGGATGCAAGACGACGAAGGCGTCATGTCGACACGTCATGTGATGGATGGCACCAGAGTCAACGACCCAGGTGGCGTCGGTGACATGCGTACAAGGGACAACGTGGCACTCGGCGACAGAACAAGACGCGGCAGCAGGACGCTCAGCGGGGGACACGATAAGGCAACCAGCGGAGTGCACATGAGAAGTATGCAGCCAAGACACATCATCAAGTCCGTCAGGCACACACGGCTGGGCATGGGGACCACCACAGGCATCAACACGCAATGACATAGACAGTCCACAGGCAGTAGGACCCATCGACTCAGTCAAATCACTCGCACCTCCCTGAGATGAGCGAAGGGCAAGAAGCTAGTGTAGCTCGGCGATCATCCTGTCGCGTTCGGCGAGTGCCTGGTCGCGAGGATCCGCGGAGGAGCCTGCTGTGGTAGCGGACTCCTCTGAGACGGTTGCGGTAGTGGCGGCCGAGCGGGCGGTCGCACTGGATTTCTGGCGCATGCACGCCTCGTGCACGTGCTGCAGCCCACGGGTGACCTTGGCCCAGTCCAATAGGCGGCCTGTCAGACGAGTGCAGTCGGGGTAGCCATGGTCACCCCCGTAGTTGAAGAAAAAAAGCCGGCGGCACGTCATGCTGCCTGAGCCGCTGCTGCCACTGCTACTGCGTTTGCCGCCATTGCTGTTGCTGCTCCCGCTGCTGCTGTTGCGACGGACACTGTTGGTGCTAGTACCGCTGCTGGTCCCGCCGTTGGAACCACCACCTGATGATTTACGGCCCTTCTTCCCCTGAGCTAGAGCCGTTGTCGCTGTGGACGGCGGGGAGGAGGATGCGGTGGCAACTGCAGCTGAAGCGATGTTACGGCGAGTGCGGTTTGCAGCGTCCATGCCGGCGACCTCCAGGAAGTGGAGGGTGGCCCTGCGCAGCAGGGTCCAGTCGCTCGCCATGTCGCAAAGCAGAGTCTGGTCAAAGTTGGTGAAGACGCGCACGTAGTTGGGGTGGATGCCGTAGAGGATGATCTGGAGGACGGAGTACTACACAGGAGCATCGTCTCCCAGCTCCTCATATAGCTGGATCGCCCGGCGCCAGTAGTCACCTGGGGACTCCTGAGCAGTCTCGCAGAGGGAGTTGAAGTCGGCGAGGCGCTGGGACGTCAGGGCCAAGGTGGCACCCTAAAAAAGAGTGACAACCAGTGCCCACGCCTCGCGAGGATCAGCTCTCGAGCCGGTCAGCGGATTGCCAAGGAACCGACTGAAGTCTTTGGTGAAGTCCGGGGCGGCTTTTATCAAGCCGGAGACGGCGCGGACTGGCATCTGTGTCAAGGCGGGGTCAGACGCCTGGTATGGGGTGAGGTAGTAGGCGAGGAATCCTTTGCATATGGCCCACATGCGAAAGCGCGGCTCCCAGGACTTGAAGTCGTTCCCAGTCCGGAAGACGGGCGGGTCCGACTCAAACCACTTGGGTGGCTTGACAGTGAGCAGAGCGACGGCTGAAGCCACTACGGGACTGGGTATAGAGCAGGCAACCCCCTTACCCAGGCGGGCCCGCAGAGCCAGCTCCTCAAAGCTCAGAGGGCGGGGAGACGAACTCAGGCAGGCGTCAGCGCTGGAGCTCATGCCCTAGAGGGCGGCATAGGCCTCACGCACTCTGCGGCGCACATCCAGGCGGATGAGGCGTGCTTGCAGCAGCTCCTCCTCACCCTCCTCGCCAGAGTCGGAGAGGGTCTCCACGACCTCATTTGCATTGCCGCCGTGAGCGAGGTGGTCCTCGCTCGGGTATGTGGACGGGTGCTGCTACTGCTGTTGGGACTGCTGTTGCTGAGGCAGTAGGCCCCCGATCAGGTCCTGGAGCTCAGCCACCTGCTTTGTCAAAGTGAGGCGGCTCTCCGCCTGCAGGTCAGCCAACGCACATACCTGGCGCGCTAAGGTTGTGAGACTCGGTGGCCGCTGCTGTTGCTAATGTTGCGGCTGCTGCTCCTGCCGCTGCTGCTTTTGCTACTGCTGCTGCTACTGCTGGGGCTGCGTCTGCTGCTGCGGCTGATGCTATTGCTGTTGTGGTGATAATGGCAGCGGCCGACGTTGGCCACTGACGGAGCTGTCCTTGGCAGCTGCGTCGGTGGCGGCGCTGGAGGGGGTTTGTTTCGGCATGATGGCTGGTTGTCTGGAACGCCTGCTGTCTCCTGTCGCGGAAATGTCCACTGCGGAGTTGTCGCTGCAGAATGTCACCACGGAGCTGTCACCGCGGAGTCACCACGGAGCTGTCACCGCGCAGCTGTCACCGCGAATCGGTCACCACAGATTTTTTTTCTTGAGGCGGAATTTCCGTGGCTTTACCGTGGAACAGGCACCGTGTTTGCGCTAGCGCGAAATGCGGCGGGGTGCCGCAACCTGCTAGGGCACCTCCGTCGGTGCGTTCTGCAACCACCGCGGAGTTCTCACGATTGGTGTCCGCGGAACGGCCGCGGAACTGCCGCGTACTCGCGACCGCGGAGCACCGGGGGGACCACCGGCGGAACACCGGCGTGTTCCAGAGCCACCGCGGAGTTGTCGTGGCGGAGTGCCGTAGATCCTCGGAACGCCGTGGATTTGTCACGACACCGTCACCGCGGGGTGACTCACTTCGGAACGACGCGAGAAACCGCGGTAGAGTCGCGGCACTGTCGGTGCGTTCCGTTGCGACCGCGGAGTTGCCGCGTCCGCTACGGAGTTCGCGTCACCGCGGAGCACCGGGAGTTTTCCGCGGATTGACTTCTGCTGTCGCGGAACGGCCGCGGTACTGTCGCGGACTTTTTAAGAAAGCGGTTAGAAATGTGGTGGGTCCTCCCAGGACCTCTCGTCATGACAGTGGGTGCTGCTGCTGCTGCTATCCAAGGCAACGGCTGCGGTCGCTCATTGGTACCGCGGTTGCGGCGCCTCTGCTATGCAGCTGTGCAAGCACTGGCTCGTTGCTCTGATACTATGAGAGACACCTTCCTAGCACTGCTGTTGCTGGCGTGGCAGTACAACCCGGCCAGCTGACTCACTAACACACATAGGTGGAGGTGAGAACAACAAGGGGTTGGCTAGGGACACAGACAAAGTGTCATAAGCTGCAAATATTGAATTGTGTAGAGAGAGATGACAACTGAGGCCTGGACAACCTAAATAGTGTCATGGACCTAGTGGGTGCACACACATGCGGCGCACAAGGGCGCTATTTTCTAGTAGGACAAAACAGTGGCAAAAACACAGTTTTGGCCATAACTCCCTGCAGACACGTCCGAATGACGAGCTGTTTGAAATAGAACGGCCACATCGACAAGATCTATGTCTTGATAGGCTGCACGCCTATGTGGTGTCATATAGCATGAATCTAAAAAATACGAGAGTCTTCTGGGCGCCCGTCGCCGTCGGTTGCCGGTCTTCTGCCACTGTCGCCAGTCTCAGGGATCTGCATGTGAATGGACATGAGCCGAGGGGTCACCGTAAGCCGTGTATGACACACACAACAACACCCACATCATCCCTGTCGCAAGTGAAATTTGGCTATTAAGGACCTAATCTTACTTTCTGAAAAGTACTAATATTCGTTCGTTCACAAATCGTTTCACACCATACCCATAAAAGCCACCATTTGCTGTTCGTCGACAATCGATCTGCTAGAAAAAACTCCTCGTTGTTGAGGGACTATACACTTAGAAAAAAAATAAACGACACGAACTCTATTGGCCATATGTATCGAACAGTTAAGGTTTGTCATTTTCCCCAATGCAAACATTGGAGTTCTCTCCGAATCTTTGTAGAGCCCCCGAGACAAAAAGATGGGTGCGAGATGGTCGCCCTCGCTTCTTTTGTTCCATATCCCGTGCAATACGAGACATGGAACTGAGGAAAAACCTTACTTCGGAAGTGCGAAAGACAGTAACCTGCAAGATATGTAAGCCTCCATTTCATAACTCTGTATCGCACTATGCATCGCATGCCAGAAGAACAAAAGCAAGATCAACGAGGTCGTCCACGTATTGTTTTCAAAAGAGGTCAATCATCGAAAGCGAATCCGTGCCTATCAATTCAATGAAAAACTCAAGGATTACTTTGAGCTGTTACATGGTACGATCCTACGAACTGAGAGACAGCTCCTAGCACTGCTGTCGCTAGCGTGGCAACGCAAGCCAGCTAGCTAACTCACTAGCACGCACAGGTGGAGGTGAGAACAAGAAGGGGTTGGCTAGGGACACAAACACAAGTGTCAGAAGCTACAAATGTTTGAAATGTGCAGAGAAACGACAACTGAGGTCTGGTCAACCTAAATAGTGCCACGGACCTAGTGGATGCACACACACACACGACGCACAACGGCGCTATTTTTCTAGCAGGACAAAACAGTGGCAAAAACACAGTTTTGGTCACAATTCCCTGCAGACACGTCAGAACGACGAGCCGTTTGAACCAGAACGGCCACGTCGACGAGATCTACATCCTGATAGGCTACACGCCTACGTGCTCTGACACAGCACGAGTCTACAAAATACGGAAGTCTTCTGGGCGCCCGTCGCCACCGGCTGCC